>JAXBDA010000783.1:0-70995 GCA_036023075.1 Gaultheria prostrata | reverse complement strand
CGTCAAAACATAACGGAAATTGCATATTTGGCAAACGGAAAATGTTTAAAATAAACCAAATATTAAACAATACCAAATAGCAATTTCCGTTAAACATTTTCCGTTTGCCAAATATGCAATTTCCGTTATGTTTTGACGGAAAGGGCAACATTGAAACGTGTCAGAAAGTATAAGGGTAAAATTGAAACCAAAAATTTTACAAGGACTATATTGAAACGGGGACCATTTTATGAGGACCATTTTGGTAGATAAGCCTTAATATTTTTGTGTGTTTAATTTAACTCCAATGGTGTTATTAAGGTAGCGCTTGTCTCATAGAAATTGATGGCAGCCATAAGTCAGAGAACAACTGTAGTTGTACCTTTAACGTTATTTTACTGGGATCTGATAAAAGGGCATAAAGTAGATCAATCTTAGGTAATCTTGCATCAATTGGTTGATAAATAACACATCGGCCGATGTGGTAATCCAGAAGAGTGATATATGTGGTAAAATAGATGGTAGCACTAACGAGAGAGAGATCAGTATTCGCTTTAAAGTTCTAGACCCGCCCTTCAAAAATAATTGTTCTTTGATAATCTAGAAAATTAAAGGGAGCATTACAAGTTTACAACCAAATATGACCATTTGAAACTTAGGTGATTAACTGCAAAGAGATTTAAGGAGAGTGGCAGAAACTCACGGGCATCCTCACCTCCTTCCACAGTCAAAGAAAATAGCACCCACCACACCAACTCATGACCTCCCCAAAAGTACTGAGCAATGAGCTGTGACCTGCCTTCCCCCCTCCCTCATCAGCTAACTCACGAGCCTATTTAAAGTCTCTCCACACTTTTCATATCTTCCTACCCATATACTCTATGTATAAAACTCACACCCCATTAGGCCAAAAGTAGAACCTTCAATTGTAGCATAAATGACTATCACTCTTCTCCATTTTACCCTCATCTCCCTTCTACTCATGTCGTCTCCTCTAGATGTAATCACGAATGCAAGCCGTCCCGAACCATCCTCGAGTCCTGAAGATTATGTGACAATGAAGCCGCCCCTTGTCATGGATCACAAGAGGCAGGTTTTCGGAGGGAACCAAGTGAATGGTTGCATGCCCAAGGGGTTTCGGCATTCTTCTGCGCCTAGCCGATACGTGAATTATCACACTCTGGGCTCCTTGGGGTGCTCGACTAGCAGTACTAGCAGGCATTCCAATTCCAGGGATAAACCATGAACATGGCAAGTTTCGTGAGGAAAGGCATAAGTCATAATATTTAATATTTAATATTTTTTGTTTTGGCTGAGGATTCCTATACTTTTTGAGTGATGATTTAATGCAAGTACCATCTCTCCACAATATACCTGTGAAATAAGTGAAGACAAGTTTCTTGGGTTGAATTTCAGGTGTGAGTTCTTAGGCCCCGTTTGATAGCTTCTCTAGGGGCAGATTAGACTCCTATGGCCGGAAGACCATGTAGAAAATTTAAGGGAAAAATTATTGTCAACTTGAATTAACAGCCGAAAATGTCAGGCTTTTACGGATTATCTAGATGGTCTCGTGGACGAATCAGAAGAATAAAAGCATGAGTGTTTTGTATCCATTGAGCAAAGACGGGTTGTAATTGTAAAGCAGTATCTGAAAACATATCATGGGGACGCGCTAAAGCGCTCATGGTATCATTATGAATATACAAACCAAAACTGTGAAAGCCTACCCCAAATAATTTCATATTTTTTGTCTAAATTTTTCATTTTAACCTTAACGGCACGCAATAGGCACGACACGGCACAGATTGTGGCGTACCTAGACCGGGCCTAGAGTATTCTAATATTCCACAGCACAGAAGTAAATGGGCAAGACCGCCACAGCCCATTTGACACCTCACGAACTTCGAATCACCTAAAATGGAGAGAGTGGGTCTCATAGTCTAGTCCTCTGGTCTCACAATCTCTCTTTTTTTCTTTTTTTTGCCGAGCACAATCTGAATCAAAGACAAAATAGAAAGAGAACCAAACGAAAAAAACAGCCCACTAAATGGGTGAAGAGATATCTAAGGAAGCTGCAACTTGGACCGAGTACCGGAGATGATCGCATAATAATTTGTTGGGTCCATCCCGTGTGGGCCGGAGAGGCTTAAGGCCCAAAAGTTGTCTAGGGTTTCCTATCGAATAACCCTAGGTCTATATATACTCTTGTTGTCCTTTTTATTGTAGTGTGGTAGCACAATGTGAGCGGGACAGGCTGAGAGTGTGAGAGGGGGGGCGGTTGTGGCCTCCCCAGAGAGGGAGCCGGTTGTGGCGCCCAGAGAGGTTTTTTCATGTGTATGTGTGTAAATATATAAGACGGAATTTTTCCTCAATATTCTTGTGTGTGTTTGTGACCCGGAAAGCACAACATAATTTTCCCCAAGAAATTTAGTTTGAAAGTCCACTGTGCCACATGAGCCGCACTATTTGATGATATACCAGAAAACGAGGCTCGCCGCCCAAGCTTGGAAGAGAACACAGATCTGCCATCCTTTATCACTGGTCTCACAATCTAGACCTCTAGATTTGGTCCTAATCCGACATTAGCACATTAATGCCAAGAAGACTTCGCCAAACGGCATCAGAAATGCACTTGGGTGCCGAGAGAAAGAAAGTTAGGAGTTCAACTTCTCTTCTCAAAGTGGTGATCTAACTATTCTATATCTAACATTATTTTTTTTAGGTTCATGTATCTAACATTATTGACCTTCGCCAATCCAAAGAAAAATTCTCACATTAACCCCTCTCACTCAACCAAAACAGACAAGATTATAACAATTCTTGCACAATTTCTACCTCAACACAACAGTATCAATTCCTCGCCACTACCAATCCTACTTCAAATTCCCTCCTCACTATTAATCCCCTCCAACCTATAACACATCTCAAACGAGGCCTTAGGCCTTGGCCAAAAAAAGGTGAAGACACCTTCAACTCCTTCTACATGGACTGCCACTTAAGGTCATTGCACAAACAGAACTCACTGGATCCAAGTATGCATATCTAAAACTACACACGAGTCTTTGTGGAACAAAATTTCTCGTTTCAATGTTTTTTTTTTATAACTCAGGTATCCGCGTCAGCTTTCACGCTCTCATTTCTAGTCAATATATGGATGCACACATAAAGCGATGTGATACCTGGGTGTGTGGCAATGCTGGTGTGAATTTGGCTGGCAGCCAGAATTGATAACAGGTTATTGCGAGGTTTTCATAAAAAGGTCAACCACTTTAAAAGTATCCAACTTCCTAGTCATATTGGTTGAGACCGCATACGTATCTGGGAGCAGAAATGCCCACAAAATCTAAGGATACAAATACTATTACATGACAAACATAGTAAAGAATCCATCCATTCATAAGTATTAAGTGCCATCAAATTACAAACGACAGTGAAACTAGAAACCGAGAGTCCAGCCGGAACCCCCTTCCAAATCCAAGCACTCAGTAAAGTGATCGTCCCTCCACCATCGATGAGTAGCGTAAAAGCAAAGTACACTAAAACTCTTCTTGTATAAATAAGAGCAGGATGTAACCTAACCGTAGAGATCATCTTCGTCGGCCCCACCAGCAGAAGTCGCAAAGGGGTCAGATCCCGCAGCTCCTCCAGTCCCTGCTGTCTCAGCAAACCTGAACTCTGTTCCGAAACCACGAGACTGCTGCAAGGTCTGAGCAAAGGCTTGGTATTTGCGTATGTCAGCATCGCTCACACTCCTCCGTGCGTATTTCATTGACTCCTCAAAATGGGCAGCCTTAATCTCTGTCACCTCATCATCAACGTCCTCGTCCATAGAGTCGGGGTTCTCCCCCCTCCTCCGCTCCTTCTCAATGTCCTGAAATATTGACCAAAACCTTCAGCCTACTTTCTCTAAAACCAAAAACACACAGAATCAACGCACCCATCTTATGTGGCCAAAAGCATGCTAATAGAAACATATGAAAGGACCCAAGACACAAATTGTAGCAATGATGATCAGAGTATCAATAACTGCAAATCACAAGTAGTCTGAGGGTGACAGCGCCTCCCAGCACGCAAACACAAAGAAGGGGCTCTAAAAATCATTAAAAATCATTAAGCTGGAGGCAAACCTAGAAAATAGGCACCCCTCAGACCATACCAAGATTCACAATTCAAGACCAACAGTTCCTATGGCCTCCTCGTTATGAGATATTATGGCTTTCCGGTCAACCCCGGTAACAAAGAAGAAATCCATAAAAACTACACTTGAACTAAACTTCAGTTATTTCAGCAGAAAATTTCGGTCAGGGTTAGAAGAACAATGACAAAATAATGCTGGCCGACCAAAACTGATTAGGATAACCTTATCAACCAAATATCAACAGTATATAAACATTAAATTAATGCAAATACAATCAATAACAAAAGGAAACCGCACACAATTTCTTCTTCATCGTCAAAATGGACTTTTGATACGACACCACTACACCAGGAAAGGTGGCAAACGTATGTGGATAACTATGGTGAAATGTGACTCAACACTGTGACAAATGCTATGAGGATCCATAATTTACAACTAAAGCATCCTATCTTTCCTTTCTGTTATGCGATGCCCAGTATCGACCTAGATAGACACATGATGTTAAAGAAGACAAACTACTGAAAATGCAGTTAGGCCAGACTTTAATTGAACATCTCAGTTCGGACGAAAATGTGGATGACTATGCAGAATCAAGTATTCAACTCTGCAGAGGTATGCATAACCATAATCAGATCGAAACCGAAAGGGCACATAGAACAAAAAGGGTAGAAAGACATACTTTCTCGATGTTCTCTCTTATAGCATACTTGCATGCTCGCTGGCATATTTCTGTAATGTCAGCTCCACTAAAACCCTGAGTGTATTTGGATAGGGCTCTCAAATCAACGTCCTTGGAGACGGGAGATTTTCTCAGGCAGGACTTGAAAATCTGCAGACGCGATTCTTCATCTGGCAAAGGTATATAAATTAGCTGATCAAGACGGCCAGGCCGCAGGAGTGCTGGGTCAATGATATCAGGCCTGTTCGTGGCCCCAATTATGAAAACAGTCTTTTTAGCAGACATGCCATCCATTTCAGTCAAGAGTTGGTTCAGAACCCGATCAGCTGCACCACCTGCATCCCCAACACTGCTTCCCCTCTGCAAACCATGATGGTCAACGTTGAAGGTAAGTATCAAGTATATTAACGAAGCAAAGCAAGTGGGCATTATAGGCAACACATGGATTGTAAAACATAAGGTGCTCATACCACATGAGATTTAAAATTAAATCATCTACTGAATTTGAAGCCATTTTGAGATTCTATGAGACTAGTTTCAACTTCCACAAACTCCACATAAATCAAATAAACCCCACATAATTGAAATGAACTCTTGAAAAACAAATGAAGGAAATGGAAATCAACCTGAGTAGCAATAGAGTCAAGCTCATCAAAGAACAGGACACACGGTGCGGATTGTCTGGCCTTGTCAAAAATTTCTCGAACATTGGCTTCACTCTCACCGAACCACATGGTAAGAAGTTCAGGTCCCTTAACACTAATGAAATTGGCTTGACATTCATTAGCAATTGCCTTAGCAAGTAAAGTTTTTCCACATCCAGGGGGGCCATAGAAAAGAACTCCTTTCGAAGGTGACATGCCGAATTTCTCAAACTTCTCTGGATGCTCCACAGGATATTGGACAGTCTGCGAAAGGAGGAGAATAAAAAAAAGAAAATATGTAACCAGGCAGAAAAGATATATAACCAGAATAATAGAGCTAAAATGAAATTCAAGAATTCTTATTACCTCTTGAAGCTCACGCTTGACATTTTCAAGCCCTCCAACGTCCTCCCAGCTGACATTTGGCACCTCAACAACCTATTTGTCAATGCAATCATAAACAAATTCATCACAAAGTTCAAACCAACTGACAACTGATTTTAACCAAAAGATAATATAAACTTCTAGGTCATGCTATAAACCACTTCTTCTGTAACATAACTTACCGTTTCTCGCAAAGCAGATGGGTTGCTTGTTCCAAGAGCAGTATGGAAATGCTCATTTGTTACTGCCATGGAATTCAGTATCTCAGCATCAATAGAGTCATCTTCCAAATCAATGACATCCATCTTTTCTCTTATGCATTGAAGTGCAGCTTCAGTGCAAAGAGCAGCAAGATCAGCACCGACGTAGCCATGAGTATCTTTCGCTATTCTTTCCAAATCGACCTTCAAAATAAAAATTGCAATTGCCAATCAGCCTAAATGATCATAATTCATTAGAAAAAAAAAAAAAACCTTAAATTAGAAATAGGAGTTGAGCTTACATCTTCTGAGAGCTTCATGTTCTTGGTATGAATGCGAAGAACTTCAAGACGCCCAACTTCATCAGGAACACCAATGTCTATCTCCCTATCAAACCTACCAAACCTTCTCAAAGCAGGATCGATGCTGTTTGGACGATTAGTGGCCCCCATCACGATAACATGGGCCCGAGACTTCAGTCCATCCATGAGTGTCAACAGCTGTGAGACAATCCGCCTTTCAACTTCACCATGTGTCTTCTCTCTCTTTGGAGCGATTGAGTCGAGCTCATCAATGAAAATGATAGATGGGGCATTTTTCTCAGCCTCCTCGAATGCCTTCCTGAGATTGCTTTCGCTCTCGCCAGCTAATTTGGACATGATTTCCGGTCCATTTATACAGAAGAAGAAAGCACCAGTCTCATTAGCGACAGCCCTCGCTATCAATGTCTTCCCGGAACCAGGGGGGCCATAGAGTAAAATGCCTTTGGGTGGTTTCACACCGATAGATTTGAAAAGTTGTGGATGACGTAATGGCAACTCCACCAGTTCACGAATCTGAGCCATCTGCTTCCTAACACCGCCTACATCATCATAGCCAACCTCATCCAACCTATCCTCATCCTCCCTTCGCACGGGCTCCCCCTCGCAAAAGATCTCTGTATCTGGGGCAACCACGCAGTACTCTCCTGGGTCGGTCTCAATGACCTTGAATTCTACACTCCTCATCCCTCCTCTCACAAGGAAATTGTCTCCTTTCCTCACTGGGCGATATGCCTCCATAAAGTAAGCTACAAATAGAAATCCACAGTTGATACAAATCAGCATCTTATCATAGTTGACAACCAACATAAATCACAATCTTAATCAAGAGAACAACTGCAAAAAAAATTCAAATGACATCTGGAAATGGACAACTAGACCCAAACTTAGAACTAATTTAGCTCTTGTACGGGTCAACGCGAAATCAAAACAGAAGAGAATAAAGTCTTTCCACTAGGGGTGGAACCCATGGTTTCCGCCACCCATTGTGGGCCCCACCGTGCATTCATTCCGGTAATCTAGACCGTTCATCTTGTAGGGCCCACAGATTAGTATGTTTATGCCAAAAATCAGCTTGATGGGTTATCAATAGATACATGAAAAATTAAATTCTGGTTGTAAAATAGACAGTCATGGAAAGTTTAACTCTAAAATTATTGATAAATCAGGGGTGGTGATAATGCCAAAACTGTTTTTGATTGTGCCAAAACTCCAATGCATAAAAAGCTTGTACTCTACAAGAGTACAAGTAGAGTACAAGCTTTTCATGCAACGGAGTTTTGGCACAATCAAAAACAGTTTTGGCATTATCATTTGCCCAAATCAGACTGTCTATTTTATGAACCGAAATTCAATTTTTGATATACCTATCAAGATCTGATCATGCTGATTTTTTGCGTGGATATACTACTCTGCTGGGCCTACAAGATAAAAGATTCAGATTACTCTAATAAATGCACGGTGGGTCCCACAAAAGGCGGTGGTGGAAACCATGGGATTTTCACCCCATGTGGATAGAATTTATTCTCAAACAGAAAAGGACTACAACATCCTCACCCTACCTACATGTGGTCAAACGAAAGGATAAAAATAACTTCTCCCTACGTCAAAAATTTCTAGACAATCTTTCGATTACAGAATGTCCCAAGTCATCATTCCCCTTTGAAAGCAAAAGTTCACAATTTTTTATTTTCC
This sequence comes from Gaultheria prostrata, assembly GCA_036023075.1. Lineage (NCBI taxonomy): Eukaryota > Viridiplantae > Streptophyta > Magnoliopsida > Ericales > Ericaceae > Gaultheria > Gaultheria prostrata. The sequence continues at coordinate 62,956 of JAXBDA010000783.1, read as the reverse complement.
AAAACTCCGCCTTATTTGAACATGACTTAATAAGAGGAAATGACTGGAATTATTTTTTGCCATGCGTTTCCTTAAAGGACTTGGAATTCCAAAAGTGGAGTAGCATTATGGCATTGGTGGAGTACATAACAAGAAGGAAAACCTTATTGCAAATTTACGACCAAGAAATCTAGAAAATACTGAGAGTTATTAAAGCATATAAGTACTGACCCAACAAAAGAAAAAGAAACCATTCAAACCAATTAAAAAGTAGACAAACTAGTAAGAAACACACATTGCTAAATAGACTGTGCTCACGCAAAGGCAGAAACAAGGTTCATAAACTTACGTTTCAGGTAAGCATCAAACAGATCCCCAGTGATGCCTTCAATGGTATCATCCAATGGCAGAATGTGGACACGTTTCCCATACTTAACATCTGGGCACTGGTGCACAGATACAACATCAGCAAGTCTAACTCTCAGATTCGATCTGACAACCTTGTTCATTCTGATCTTTGGCTCTTCGCATGTTTCATCAGCAAGGGCAATACAGACTGTGTCCTTACGCTTCTTTCCCTGCAAACGAAACGACGTTGGAGTAAAACAGTAAACATAATATTACAAAGAATAAGTTACCACCAACTGAAATATTTCATTCCCATCTATTTAGACAGAATAAACCCTAAAACGCAGTAACAATTACAGATTTATCTGTCCTCACATGATTATCCTATTGATTCTGTTTCTACCACTTGACCGCTTTGAGGCCAAGGCATAAAGCACTCAACCTGGCATCCTTCCCCACTCATCGATCATTAACTAGCGATCCCCACTCATCGATCATTAACTAGCGATCTTCAGTTCTCCCATTCGTATTTCTCAACCCAATCCAGATGTTCCAAGCATGCAAAAGCAAAATAAAAAACGAAACGAAACCGAAACTTTGACAAGAACTCACCTGAATATATACAACAAATAAAGCACCAAAACAAAGGCAAAAGGAAAACCAAACGAAACTGAAACTTCCATGGGAATAACCAGATTATTCCAGATCTAAACAATACAATTACACAATCTCCGCAATTGTACCATACCCCAATTCTTAAAATTACTCGAAATTTGATTACATAATTATATGGAGGATGAACAAACCAAACATAGACATCCATAAAACCACCAGAATTAGACTTGCCCCTGCAACACTTCTAACCCCCAACCTCTCCAATTCTTTCCACAAACCTTTAACACCCACTTCATAAGGCTTCTTTCTAACATCAACTGATGGCCATCAGATGCAATACACAAACAAATAGAACCAACCAAAAGCAACAACTTGAAGCAAAACTGAACCAAAACTACCACACAAAATCCGCACTTCAGTTACTCCACAACTAACTCGTACAAAAAAAATCCCCAACCTCTGCGATTCTCCACACACCCTAAACACACAATTCATAATTACTCAGGATTCGATTGGTTAAATTAAACATGAACAAACCAAACATAGATGCAATTCTTTCCAAACCCTTGCAACCCACTTCACAAGTCTTCCAAGTAACATCCATTGATGAAGGACATAAGATGCAATACACAAACAAATAGAACCAATTAAAGCAACAATTATATCAAAACAAACCATAATTCCAAAGGAAAATCCCCACTTCAACTACTCCACAACCAACCCACTTAAAAAATCCCCAACCTCTCCGATTCTCGACAAAACCCTAAAAAACCCAAGTCATAAGATCTCAAAACTCAACTACACATACAGATAGAAGACGAGAAAACAAACCAACCTTGATGAGGATTGTGTCGCCACGGAAAAGCTGCAGCTTTTCCATAGTAGCTGGGTGCATAGCAACGACGGAATTGTCGTCGTTGACTGCCTCATCGACGATGAGCCGATTGGGCGATTTCTTCCTCTCTAAGATTGCGGTGGAGAAGTCCTTCTTAGGCGCTCCTTTACTGGAAAAAAAAAAAAACACAGAAAATCAAACCCTTGTCAAGAAATCATAAAAAAAAAAAAACGGATGTGTTTAGATTCAGATGGGTTGTGAAGTAAAACTAAAGAAGAGTTTCGATTGAACTCACGAGTCGGAGGATTCAGCTGGGTGAGACATCTTTGTTCTTCGATTGCTTTGTTGAGTTTTTGTGATGGATGATCTGAATACAAAAACGATTTCAGAGAGAACTGAGAGATATGAAACTAGGTTCGGATATTTATCCCTTCCTTTTCTTTTCTCACAAGAAAACTTAATTACTAGTATTTTTCTTTTTTCTTTTTCTTTTTTCTACTAGAATGAAAGATCAACGTTTATTAAAGTCTTCTGAATTCTGATTCTTTTCTTCTTCCAAGGATAAGGTATTTTTTGTTTTTGTTTTGCTCCAATTAGTCTTTCAAGTAATAATACTAAATATTTACGGGTATTATTTTCTATACCAATGCTTTAAAATAATGTTAAAACCAAATTCATAATTTGAATTCTTTGTTTAGGGGAGGGGGAAATAAAATAACTATATGCAGATATGCTCAAAATTTCAATGGACACATAGGAATTATTTTTGCGATCAGATATGCTCTCACTAATCTTGTCATTTTATTATTATATAAAGTTCCGAAAAATTAAGTTGTATATGTGCGGAAGACTCTTCCGGGAAGAGCTATCATATTCAAACCATATAATGAAACCGTCATCATACAAGGCTCAGTATCGTACCACTACCATTATTCTATTTTTATTTGACTGGGTTTAATCATCTATAGTAAAATTAATTGGAATCAAGGAGGGTGTCTTTCCATTATACTTCACGAGTTTGTTTTTTAGTCGGTGCAATCAAATTAATTTTAACTCAATTCTCAAAATTTGAAGCCGTAATATTCTAGCCTTTGATACCACTTCTCAAATTGAGCTGCACCATTTCTCTTAAATAAATTTTTGTTAGGAAGAATTTGTCTCAAGATTTTTATGTCCTCAATTTTCACTAAATAATCAACCAATTGGGGCTAGCTCAGTTGGTCAGGGCTCTTGCATTTCACTAGGAGGTCAGGAGTTCGAATCTCCCCATCTGCGAGCAGGAGCTTTTCCTTTCTTTGTTTCTACCCTGTAATGGGTTTATTTCTTGTATTGGTTAAGTTGTTGGGTTTGGTTATCTCGTGGACTCTCACATGTAGTGTCCCGGGTTGATACTTTGTACTTCATATGTGATGTAATTAATCTCTCTTCTATCGATTGACAAAAAAAAATCACTAAATAATGCCTCTGGAGTGTCATGGAACGTGTTGTGTACCCTAACAGGCAAACTGGCGTTCAAAACTCCGAGATAAACGAAATGTCAAGGGTTATTAAAAGCAAAAAAATTCTATTTTTTCCATTCCTGACATTTTTTTTTGAGATGTTATTAACTTCCAACTTTGCTTTCTTGGCAGAAAAATATTGCAGTATAATAAATAATTCCAATTTAATTAAATACTACTCGCGCCTTTCACTGATGCAGTTTGGTTTTACTGAATCCAAGGTTGTGCTAAAAAGCTTTTTGTTGGAAACATCATCACTGATTTTATTTTCGTAAGAATGTAATTAGGGCAGCAAACAAATTTGCGAGCACCTCAAAGTTTGGCTCCGTTAAAGCTCCGTTAAGCTCAATTCATTTAGTAACCGAGCCAAGCTCCAAAAGAATTTTCCGCTTGCTTAGCAGTCGACAAGCGTGCTCGACTGGTTGTAGATATAGGCCATTTTGAAGTTCTCACTGTCTTCTGCTTCAAATATTATTTTAAAATTAGCACGCTAATTTTTTTCTTAAGACCTTGTTCGTTTAGTAGTTTTAGTTTAGTTTAGTTTTGAAGATAGGGATAATAAGTGGAGAGAGAATAGGGATAATAATTGAAAAGATGAGTAATGAGTGGAGAGAGATAGAGAGAGAAATGAGACAAAAGTGATAAGTGTACAACAAAAATGTCCAACTTGGCTCCAACACACTCACATGGTGTCTGGAGCCCACACACATTTCACATTCAAGTGTGTGTGGGCTCTACACACCATGTGAATATGTTGGAACCGAGTTGGACACTTTTGTTGTACATGTATCATTGTTGGAGTAATAATTGAATATAGGAGTAATAATTGGAGAGAAAATAGGGTAATCATTACAAAACTAAACTAAAACTAAAACAAAACTATGAAACGAACAAAGTTGTTTCTCATTTTTAGCCTTGTATAATTTAGGGGGTGTTCTACTGAGAAAAAACCAATTTTGTTTTAACCCAAAAAACTACTTCATTCCACTAACAAAAAACTACCTAAAAAAATCAGTTTTGTTTTAACCCAAAAACTACTCCATTCCACTAACAAAAAACTACAAAAAAAAAAAAACCAACTCATTCCACTAACCTTTTTTAAAAAAACAATTGGTATCATCAGTCAAAAGACGTCATATTAATGTAAAATTATAAATTTGTCCTCCCCTTCTACGTCTGTCAAAAAAAATTATAATAGAACACATGAACTTGTTTTCATTTTTTTATCATCTGAAAAAATTATTAAAAGACAAATCTATGAGAAGATAAGATTAGCAAAAAAAAATTGGAAATTTTGTACCCATTCACGTCCGTAAGTCCCGTGACTTTAAAAAAAAGTAAGCATTTAGGAGTTGTTAGGGTACAAGAGCAGATTGGTAATATGGTAACACAACTCAAAAAATCAAAAAACAAAAAAACTATTATTGGAACAAATTTTAGTTTTAAACTAAAACTAAAGACCCAAAAAACCACTTAGTGAAACACCCCTTTTTGACATGGAAAAGTTCAACTCTAGCCTAATAAGAAAAGAGAACGGGAGATCGCCCCAACATGCCTCCTGTGTCTGTGCATACTCTTTTCCTTTTTTGATCTGGTAGGAATGTACTCTATTTAACCATTTCTTCATCAATTGCTTAAAATAGACATCGAGGAATGTGGGCACGCTGTCACATACTACTATGCAATAATGCTAGGTACCCGAAAATTATCTAGAAAGTGAAATCAGTGATTCAGATTCACTTGGGATGTTTATCTGAACCATTGATTTCACTTTCGGAGTAGTTTTCAGGGTACTTGGCATTTTCCATATACTATGACCAGAGTCTGGGCAGATACGAACAAAAGAAAAAACTCTTTGGCACCAAATACCATGACATTCAGGTCTTATTATGGTTAAGACCATGCACACAAGCATCTGGGAGCAGAACTGCCCATAAAATCTCAGGCTAAATCATATACCCTGGCATGACAAACACAGACTGAAGAATCCATACATTCATAATTTATAAGTACCATCAAATAACAAAAGACAGTGAAACTGGAAACTGAAAGTTCATCCAGAAACCCCCCCACCTTTCAAATCCAAGCATTCGATAAAGAGATTATCCCAGCCATCACCGTCCATGAGTAGCGTAAATAGCAAAACAAATTGAACTCTCCTTCAATAAATAGGAGCAGAATATAACCTAACCATAGAGGTCATCTTCGTCGGCCCCACCGGCAGAAGTCGCAAAGGGGTCAGCCGCAGATCCTCCGGTTGTTGTCGTCTCAGTAAACCTGAATTCAGTTCCGAAACCGCGGGACTGCTGCAAGGTCTGGGCAAAGGCCTGGTACTTACGGATGTCAGCATCGCTCACACTCCTACGCGCGTATTTCATTGACTCCTCGAAATGGGCAGCCTTAATCTCTGACACCTCATCGTCAACGTCCTCGTCCATGGAGTCAGGGTTCTCCCCCCTTCTCCGTTCCTTCTCTATGTCCTGCAATATTGACCAAAACCTTCAATCAAGTATCTATAAAAAAGCAAAAAGACAAAATCACCACACCCCGTATCATGTGGCCGAAATCATGCTGATAATTACACTTGAGCAGACAAAATAAAAAATTAGGCAAATGGCATCAATTCTAACGAACTTTATCAACCAAAACTTCCAACAGTTTGTAAACATTGTCTTCAATTCTAAGGCAAATAGCATCAATAACAGAATGAGTAGGGGAATTCTGATACAACACTAGAAAAATTGTTTGTACACAATGAAGGCACCCAAAGGAACTTAAGTTACGTAACTGACTCAACATTGTAACAAATAGTACGAGGAACAATGGCCAATATATTATGCACCCAATTTTCCATCTGTTGTGCCCATCGTATATGGAACTAGATAGACCTGCATTGCGTTAAAGACATTGGACTACTGACAATTCAATTGATAATGATATTCAACACTTAAAACCAAACGGATAGAAAGACATACTTTCTCGATGTTCTCTCTTATGGCATATTTGCACGCGCGCTGGCATATTTCTGTGATATCAGCCCCACTAAAACCTTGAGTGTATTTGGCGAGGGCTTTTAAATCAACTTCCTTGGAGATAGGTGATTTTCTCAGGCATGCTTTGAAAATCTGAAGGCGTGACTCTTCATCTGGCAGGGGTATGTAAATTAGCTGATCAAGACGGCCAGGCCGAAGTAGCGCAGGGTCAATGATATCAGGTCTGTTAGTGGCCCCAATTATGAAAACAGTTTTCTTTGCAGACATGCCGTCCATTTCAGTCAAGAGTTGGTTCAGAACCCGATCAGCCGCACCACCTGCATCTCCAACACTGCTTCCCCTCTGCAAACAACGATGATCAATGTTAACTGTTAACCATAGCCAAGAAACAAAACTAGTGGAACGATGAGCACATGGATTTTAACACTTAAGGGGCTCATAAGACATGAGTTCAAAAATTAAATCTTCTGTTGAGTTTCAAGCCATTGTGACATCATCCACCACTCAATATGCGAGTAGTTCCAGCTTTCACATAAACTCCGAATATCCAAATAAAAATCCTAAAGTGTAGTGAAAGAAATGAAAAACAACCTGAGTAGCAATAGAGTCAAGCTCGTCAAAGAACAGGACACATGGTGCAGATCCTCTGGCCTTGTCAAAAATTTCTCGAACATTGGCTTCACTCTCACCAAACCACATGGTAAGAAGTTCAGGTCCTTTAATACTAATGAAATTGGCTTGACATTCATTAGCAATCGCCTTAGCAAGTAAAGTTTTCCCACATCCAGGGGGACCATAGAAAAGAACTCCTTTTGAAGGTGACATTCCAAATTTCTCGAACTTCTCTGGATGCTCCACGGGATATTGGACAGTCTGAGAAAGGAGAAGCGAGAGATAAAAAAAGTTATAACCACGAAGTATACATATGACCAGAATAATATAGATCAAATGAAATTCAAGCATTCTTATTACCTCTTGAAGCTCCCGCTTAACATTTTCAAGCCCTCCAATGTCCGCCCAGCTGACATTTGGCACCTCAACAACCTATTCACCAACGATAAATTCATCATATAAATTTTCAAACCATTTGACCTCTGATTTTTACCAAAAAATAAATTAAACTTCAAGGTCATGCTATAAAACACTGCTTCTTTAACACAAGTTACCGTTTCCCGCAGAGCAGATGGGTTGCTTGTTCCAAGAGCGGTATGGAAATGCTCATTAGATACTGCCATGGAATTCAGTATCTCAGCATCAATAGAATCATCCTCCAAATCAATGACATCCATCTTTTCTCTAATGCATTGAAGTGCGGCTTCAGTGCAAAGAGCAGCAAGATCAGCACCGACGTAGCCATGAGTATCTTTCGCTATTTTTTCCAAGTCGACCTACAAAGAAAAAATTTTGAACTGTCAATCAGCCAACATGATCATACTTCATGTAAAAAAAATCTTAAACAAGAAACAGGAGTTGAGTTTACATCTTCTGAGAGCTTCATGTTCTTGGTATGAATGCGAAGAACTTCAAGGCGCCCAACTTCATCAGGAACACCAATGTCAATCTCCCTATCAAACCTACCAAACCTTCTCAAAGCAGGATCAATGCTGTTCGGACGATTTGTGGCCCCCATCACAATAACATGGGCCCGAGACTTCAGTCCATCCATGAGGGTCAACAGCTGCGAAACAATCCGCCTTTCAACTTCACCATTCGTCTTCTCTCTCTTTGGAGCAATTGAATCAATCTCGTCAATGAAAATGATAGATGGGGCATTTTTCTCAGCCTCCTCGAATGCCTTCCTGAGATTGCTTTCGCTCTCTCCAGCTAATTTGGACATGATTTCCGGTCCATTTATACAGAAGAAGAAAGCACCAGTCTCATTAGCGACAGCCCTGGCTATCAATGTTTTCCCTGATCCAGGGGGTCCATAGAGTAAAATGCCTTTGGGTGGTTTCACACCGATAGATTTGAAAAGTTGCGGATGACGTAATGGCAACTCCACCAATTCACGAATCTGAGCCATTTGCTTCCTAACGCCGCCTACATCATCATAGCCAACCTCATCCAACCTATCCTCATCCTCCCTTCTCACAGGCTCCCCCTCGCAAAAGATCTCTGTGTCTGGAGCAACCACGCAGTACTCTCCTGGGTCAGTCTCAATGACCTTGAATTCTACACTCCTCATCCCTCCTCTCACAAGGAAATTGTCTCCTTTCCTCACTGGGCGGTATGCCTCCATAAAGTAAGCTACAAAAAAAAAATCCAAAACTTATTATATAAATTACCATCTCATCATCTGACACTGATATAAATCATAATCTTATCATCCGGAGAACAAGTACCAAAAAATTCAAATGACATGTCAAAATGACAAGATCCCAAACTTAAAACTAATGGAAGTAAAAAAATTACAAGTGGATTATGGAATTCTCTCTTTTAAAAAAGCAGTTGTGAGTATTTGGAAAAAATTACTGTAATGTAGATTTTGAGATTCTGGGATTTCCAAGAAGCTGGTTATGGGGTGCTTTTGGGACTAAATTAGGATTCAGAGTACTTTGAAAGCTGATTTTCAGCTTTTTGCAATGAATAATACCAGCTTTTGCAACAGATTAACCATAATTTCATAGCTATGGTAAACAAGTTCATCCAAATCAACTAAAGTCCAGAATCTATAATGTAAAGTAGAATCTTAAGCTACCATTAACAATCTGCTCCCACAAATTGCAAACACCCCCAAGGTTTCAATTCAACCTCGTATTCATAGACACTATTGTTCGGGTCAATTTAAGCAAGCGATTAAACCGAGAAACGAACACAGAAGTGGATTACAAGTTTACAACATCCTCACCCTATCTGCACAATGAACAGATGCAGCGATAGAAATAACTTTTCCCTCTGTCCAAAATTACTGCTCAATGTTTCCATTTCCGAAATGTCCCAAAACATCATTCCTTTTTCAAAGCAACCGTATACAATTTTCGTTTTCCAAAACTCAACGTTATATGAACATGATTAAACAAGGGACCATACTTGAAACTGATGCCTTTCAATCTGAACATGATTGCAATTATCTTTTGCAAGAAGTCTCCTTAAAAGTTGGAACTCCAAACAGGAGTAACATTACGGGATTGAGGGGGAATACATAACAAGAAGGAAAACCATATTGCAAATTTACAACAAGAAATCTGGAAAATTCTGGGATTTAAAGCTAACAGACTATGTGCGCACGCAAAGGCAGAAAGATGTCCATAAACTTACGTTTCAGGTAGGCATCAAACAGATCCCCAGTGATGCCTTCAATGGTATCATCCAGTGGCAGTATGTGGACACGTTTCCCATACTTAACATCCGGGCACTGGTGCACGGATACAACATCAGCAAGTCTAACCCTCAGATTTGATCTGACAACCTTGTTCATTCTGATCTTTGGCTCTTCACAGGTTTCATCAGCAAGGGCAATACAGACTGTGTCCTTCCGTTTCTTTCCCTGGAAACCATATCGTAGAATAAAACAACATAAATAAAATTGCAAAGAATAAGTAATCACCAGCTGAAATATTTCATTCTCATCTACTCGGACCGAATAAAACCCTAAAACGCAGTAAGCATTACAAGTTTCTGTCCTCACAGGATTATCCTACAATTCAGTTTCTACCACTTGACCTCTTCGAGGCGAAGGGATAAAGCACTCAACCTGCCATCCTTCCCCACTCATCAATCATTAACACATTCAGCTTTCACATTGGACTTTCTATACAACAATCCACAGATTCCAAGCATGCCCAGTACAATAGCCCAAGCACATCCACTGATCTGGTTAACTTGAATCAACAAATAAAGCTACAAGTTAATAAACGTCTACTGCTGCATACACAATGTCCGTCAAAGAAAATAGAGATTTATCAGGACTCCTTCCCCATCCAACACACAAACAAAGGAAAAATGGGGGATATAGGATATTAATAACTGCAACCTAAGTACATGATATAGTTTAAATTTCATCTAAGATATACTCCTGCAAAGGTGTGAGCTGGATACTTGTAAGCATCACCCGATCAGACTCACTAATATACATTGTCCATTAATACAAATTCAATCATCTTCAGCTTTCACTATTGAGGTAAAACCCTAAGAGTTTGAAAGTGCATTGAAGTATTGAACGACCCAAGGTTATCCATTGCAACATAATACTAATGATTGAGCGGACAAAGTTTAGAGCATTCAAGTGAGAGCTATCAGATTGATATTCAATTCATCAATTGATGTATAATCTTTTCATAAGCATCAACTCACACATACACACGTGTCTAAGAAGACGATGATTATCGAAACCTTTCGGAATAAGTATTCTAGCAGTACACATGTACATAAACACTTCAAAAGCACATATTCTAAAAGGCTTCTATGATAATCATTTTCTGCTCATTCAAGTTTCATAACTAACGTCCACTTACAAAGCAAATCACATGCAATTTACAAAGGAAGATAAAAAGCAAACCAGAACTTCTACATGAAATCATGTCCTAAGTTTATTCCCCACGTCTCCAATTCTTTCAAAACCCCAAAAACCCAATTCAAACAGTTTCAAGATTGATTAAATGAACTCCCTTGACATAGTGCATTGGATGCAATACACCAACAAACGGAAAACAATTAAAGAAACAATGTAAAAAGCAAAAAGAAAACAAAACCAAACAAATACTTCCATAAATCACCAGATTATTCTGGAACTACCCCATGAAAAGAATACCGAAAATTCCTTTGGAATAACCAGACAAATCCAGACCTAACAATGCACAATCTCTACCATGTTTCCAAAACCTAAACATCCAATTCTCAAGATTCGAAAACATAAAAAAAATGGAAGATGAACAAACCAAGCGTAGACATCCACATAATCACCAGATTAGTCCTGCCCAGCGACTCTTCAAAACCCCAACCTCTCCAATTCTTTCCAAACCCTTAAAACCCACTTTATAAATCTCCTAAATAACATCCACTTATGAAAGGCATCAGATGCAATAAACAAACAAATCCCCAACCTCTCCAATTCTCCACAAACCCTAAGAACCCAATTCATAAGATCTCAAAAATCAATTACACGTACAGACAGAAGACTAAAAAAACAAACCTTGATGAGAATCGTGTCGCCGCGGAAAAGCTGTAGCTTTTCCATAGTATTGGGGTGCATAGCAACGACGGAATTGTCGTCGTTGACTGCCTCATCGACGATGAGCCGATTGGGCGATTTCTTCCTCTCCAAGATTGCGGTTGAGAAGTCCCTCTTAGCCCCTCCTTTCCTGAAAAACAAGATCACAAAAAAACCAAACCCATGTCAAAAAAATCGTCAATTTTCCATATAATGGTGTCAGATTCAGATCACTGTGAAGTTAAACAAAAGAAGAGCAGGTCGATTTAACTCACGAGTCGGAGGATTCGGCTGGGTGAGACATCTTTCTGTGCTTCGATTGCTTTGTGAGTTTGATCTGAGAGGAGCAGATGGAAACGAAACGAATGCGGAGAGAACGAAGGAATACGAAGCTAGGTTCGGATATTTATTGCTTGGGCTGTGTACGATTTTTTTTGTACTCTGCAGGAGTTTTGCTTTTGTTTATATATATAATGGAGTAATTTGCTTGTTGATTTGGAATAGGAAACCTTTTTATTTTAGGTTTTATTTTACTCCTTCTAGATGCTTCTTTTTCAATTTTCATTTTTTACTGGGTAAAATACAATGAAGTCCTATTAACTATTGGGTTACTCATTTCCGAGTAGTCCCCAAAGTTTAAATTCAAACATCTAACCCCCTTAAAGTTATCAAGACCCCAACATACATCTTGCTTAGAAACTCGATCACCACCTACAACCAACTACACCTATCACCGCCTACCATCCACCCTTATTCACCTCCACCACCACACACAACCCTCCATTCTCAACACCACAATACCATAAACCCAAAGCCAACCATTAAACAACACAAGCATAGAGCAAATCTTTGTCTCTTACTTGCTATTGATTTTATTATGGCTCTCACTTTATCTGTATTTGTATCTGTATCTATCCTTTATCCTTCATGCCTATGTTTTGTAACAAAGTTGGATAGACATTAAATGGGGCTAGTTTGAGAAATTCAAAATCCCATATCGTAAGCGATGTTATTTTTGGCGAAGTGCAAGGCTAATCACATAAAATATCTACACACCCTCAGGGGAAAAGGTCTTTGATTCCCTGTACACACCAATTGTTGTAGCAGTTTGTATTTTCTCCATGATGGTAGTAATAAATTTTAGATGAATTTAGGCTTTAGAATTGGGACAATATGTGGCATTGGAGCTCTATTGAAGCGTGAGACTATGCTTTTTAGGAGCTAGAATTGATATTTTCGCATGTCAAAATGAGATAAGGCTCACTTGTGAATGGTTGTCACATGTCCCTTTTATTCTGGTTTATACCGTGTTAACAACTTAATTAGTCTTCTAATGAGATAGTTTTGTTTGTATGGTGAGTAGTGGCACTAAGATGGGAGAGAATAAGGTTATGTATAGATCATGTGGTAGTGGAATAGGTTTGGCAGTGATATAATAGTAGATGTGGATGAATGTTAGGGCTTCAATAAAAAAAGCCTAGTGAAAGAAAACAAAGGGAGAAATGTGGAATGAGGGCTTTCGTTATAGCAATGATTGGTGTTTTCAGAGTGGGGTGATGGTGGTGGCGTAATGGGCGTGTCAAAAGAAGAACTTTCACATAAAAGGGTTACGACTTGCAACAGTGAGGTATATAGAAACACGAAGAGCATCGAAAGGCATACACAAGCGGAAAAAAAAAAAAAAAGGCAGTTTGTTTGTATCTTTATTTACTAGGTCATGTGTTATTCCATTGGTTTATTCTATCTAAAATTCTTACAGGTTAATGACAAAAAAGGGCCATTGCCACAAGGTAGTTATGAGGGCCAAAAAATCTCCACTTTTCCTTGCTTGAATAAGCTTCATCTTGAACTTCTGTCGTGGGGATGACAGACTCTGCTTAAATTTTCTCTTTGTTTCCTAAACACATATATACAATTAAACCCATTAATGGTACTCCGGCCAAGGAGGGGGTGGGGTTTGGCGTGAAAATACCCATCTAACGATCTAGTTAGAACTGGCTTTTGATAGTGTATTTAGGTTTGCAAAATGTAGGGTCAGAGTGAAAGGATGTGTTTACTTGTTATTGGATTTTCCCTTCTATTTATAACCTTCCTTTTTTGCCTTCCTGGTCAAGTTACAATGCTATTATATGAGCATCTCTCCTAGCGCCCTGCCGTGATAATAGCATTGTTTTGCCGAGGACATATTTTCCTGCTCGCATACATGACAACCTCGTGATTTCCTCAACACCTCTTGCCAAGAATTTCCTTCAGGTCCTTCCGCACTTGAGCACATTGTCACATCTTTCCATTCGCTATTATTTGGCCTCATCACTCATTAATTGTAGCCGTCATTTGGTCCCCCATAAACGTGTTTTCTTCTGACTATTTTTCTACTCCCTTGATCTCAATCAAATAAGTGGGGAGCTTGTTGATTCTCTTAGATATTTTCATCATTGAGGATGGTTATCCACGAAGTTTTCTTATTTCCATGTCCTTTCAGGCTCCCGCGAGGGGATACGCTTACGGGATTTCATCCCCGGGAATCCTACCTCCTGCGAGTGTCCACTCTTGCCGCGCTGCAAGTGTCCACAGTCATCTCACTTTTTTTGCGGTTGTATGATATCCACAATCGGATCGCGTGGAATGTTTTGACCTTCCCATTTTTTCATTGACTCTGACTTTTTACGAGGTCTGTGTGGGCCCCTTGTGAGTTTCTTGTGTAATGCTCATTTTCCCCAGTTTGTAATTTATTTTACCCTCACATAGTAGTAGATGAAGGGGTTGAGTGTCCGAATTTAACCTGTAGGGGCAATTAAAAAATGGGTGATAGTTGAAGAGTGTTTTGGCAAAAATAAAACTTGGATTATTTTTGTCCTTCTTCAAATTTTTTCGCATTTGTTTTTTTTGTATCTATTTTTTTGTAGATTATTGGTTCGTCTCGACCAGTGCAATCTATAAAGTCAGTAAAAAATTATTAACCAAATGTAATTTTCTGTGAATAAAGACAAAAATAATATAATAATCCATAAAAATTTGGATTATTTTTTTCTTCAGTGATTTTTTTAAAATTTTGATCATAATTTTTTACTAGGGGCGGAGCCAGGATTTTTGATAAATGAGGTCAAAATTAAATTGTGTGCGATTCACTTTTCCGATTTGCTAGAAAGAAATAATTAGATTAACGAGTTATATATATACATAACAAAATAAAGCTTCGATTTGTAATTGACCCCGACGACTTTTCATACTTTGGAAACAATGCATGATAGCTGCTATAAAAAATATCTTTCTCTATATACATAACCAAACTATCATTCATCCATTGATCACAAATTCGATTCCTAAGCCTACTCTTCACAATCTTCATAGTAGAAAATGTTCTCTCCATTGATCACTTTTCTATTTTACCCCATTATTTTTCTAAGTACCAAACCTCTTGAATGAGTTGGGACAAGTAAGGAAGTTTAAAGTGGGGTCGAATAGCAAAAATTTGGAAAAACCTATACATATCCCTACGGAAATTTGGAAGCTAGTGGACTTGTTTCTTACTCCCTCCGCCCTTGCGCAAAACTAATAAATGTGAATTTTTTTTGAATAAGGACAATTGGACAAACAAAATAATCCAATTGAAATGAGCACGGCATGGAGGCTATCGATGGCCTCCGGCTCTCAGACACATCTGCCTAAGCAGACCCAAACTTCATTTAGTCCAACATTTTTTTCTGGAAGGCTTCAAATAAATGTTCCAAGCTTCATTTAGTCCAAAAAGGGGTAAATTAGATTAAATAGCTTTTTGTTGGGCATATGTCATTTGAGATTTATAATTTTGCAAGTACCGACTTGAAAAACACGGTGATTTTGTAAAGTACCGACTTGAAATCTGGTGAAAAAATTTACGAGAAACTTAGAGCCACTGAATATGGTACTCCTTCCATCCCAAAAAGGATATCCAAAAACACTATTTACACCTTTTAAAAAAAATTCTATATTTCGTAATTTATAATACTTTCTATGATTTAAAAAAAAATTATTTAATAAAACTAAGTGAAATCCATCAAACAATATCTATATTCCATATATAAATTATTGTAAATAAAAATTTATAGATAAGTTTATGCGAGGGATGAATAGTATTTTTGGACAATTTTTTTGGGATGAAGGGAGTATTAGTTAATGTACTAAATGTGCACTTGTGATGTGACATTTTTTATTAGAGGATTGCATCATGCAGTGGCAGAGCTAAGATTAAGAGTTCCAGAGAGCGAGTTATAACTGAAAAAATTCAACATCAAATATCTTTTTATTCCTTACTCAACTAATAAGTAAAAAAAAAGAAAAATAACTATCATTATCCTTGCGTTCCATAGTCAAAGAAAAAGCCAAAATACATTTTTCAAGATTGATTATCCATCAAAATAGAACAAAATCAGCTTAACAATCTATCAAAGTGACATATTCTGCTGTTAAAAAAAAGTGAGGTGTTTTCAAATCTCGGAAATCATCCACTAGAAGTCTAGAAGCTTGAGAAATCATCCACTGGGAGCTTGGGAGATCCCAGACAACAATTTTTATTTTTTTTTAGAAAGAGTGCGGGGTGGCCAGGGCCCACCCCAGCCCTACTCTCCCTCCACCCCTATCATGCATTGATGTGGTGGTGACTTTTAGGAATGTGCCTTGAATTTATCTTTTTTGAGGATTCCTATTGTGTTTAGGATTTCCTATTGTGTTTAGACTTCTATGATAATGTTTTGATTGTGTTTATTATACATAGATGATACATTGTGGTATTCAGTAGGTAAGTCTTTCTAGAGTTTATGCAAGAGTGTTAGGGTTTTAGTCCCTGGTGAGTTGTGAGTACTCAATTGCTCTTGGTATATATCTCTTTCTTTTGGGATTCCAGGGTGCTTCAATTTGTAGAGTTACAAGTATAACCGGCTCCGTTGTAATCTTGCTCCTTTGTTATAGTGAATCATCTCTCTCTCTCAGCTCGTGGAGTATACTTGGTTTCGTACTTTGTGGAACCCAGGGCCGGTCCAAGCCCTAGGCCCAAGAGGCTTGGGCATTCCAAAAAATTCAAATTTATGGGACACTCCTATATTCTTTCATAGTAGGCTTGAGTAAGACTCTTTTTGACCAAAAAAAAAAAAACAAGGCCTAATCTCACTTAAAAGAAGGCCTAAGCAATTGAGGAAATAACATTGAGTGAATGAAGGCCCAATCTCACTCATGCGTTTGAGTAGTATGTATTTGGAGACCTTGTTGAAATTATGTGAAGCACTACAAGTCCTAGAGGGGGGAGAATAGGACAACCATTTTTTAAAATTAACTATTCCGATTTTAATCCAATTGATCATTTTCCATGTTTAATCAAGCAATTCAACAGTTGAGACAAAAGACTAATAATCGAAAGAACACCAGCACAACGATATACGTGGAAACTATTAGGGTCTAACACCCTAAGCATAAAACCACGGCCTAATCTACCAATTGCTATAAATCAAAAGGTTAAATCAAGAGTTACAGGATTAGGAATTACCAACTTGCCCCAAGCTACACCTAACTCCACTCCTTGATTTAGCTCCCTGAGTCCCTTCTTGATTCCATAGCCTCCACGAGTCCAACACTCCTCGATCTCCGTATCAAAGACGGCTCCGAATCATCCGGCCACATAGATTTGTAGGCAACACAAGGTTTAAATCATCCAAAATAAAAAACAAGTCACACACTAGAGATGATACATGATAGTGATAGAACGTCTCTAGAGTGACAAAAGATGATCAAAGATTCAAACTTTAATCATCAAAAAGCATATAAAGAAGGAGAAGAAAATGACTAGATTTTTCTCTTTCTATGGTAAGCAATGCTCTCAAAAGTGGTACCTTTAAAATAAGGAAAACATGTATTTATATGATCAGGTATAAGAGGGCCACGAGCGCGCTTACAAGGGCACTAGGCGCGCGGCTAAGCGCACTACTAAAGGCGCTGGGTGTGCAAGGCTCCTAAAACACAAAGAGGCCCTTAGAGATAAATGGAAACCCCCCCCCCCCAAATGCCTTAGAAATAATTTGACTATCAATTCGATGGCAAAACAAAACAATGAGATGCATGAGAAATCTATAGTGTGAAATGCAACCTCTTTCGATCACAAACCAAGCATTCTTCATGGCAAGGGTTTCTCAAATATTCTTGATCAAGGGAGCGGAGTATCTAGACACGATAAAAACAAATCACCTCCCAAACCCAAAAAGAATAAGTACAGACTCCAATGGTTTTTCAACACACCCGAGAATCGCCAATAAACCTAACATTTGTGTTTTGATTTTTCTGTTATTACATATGATTAGTAGAACTTTATATTATTTTGGCTTTCTCATATTGTGATTGTTGTTCGAAAAATTATTTAGGTGTTGTATTCTTAGGGCACATTTCGTAGACTAGGCATAAGGTACTCCTAACCCTTAGGCCGGCCCTGGTGGAACCACGTATATGTTTGTGTTCTTGTGTTTGCACCTTTTGTTTGCTCACTTCATTTTCTCGTGGCTTGACATTAAGAGGGTGTGTGTTAAAATCCCAACAATGACATATGTACATTAATTAGTATAATACTCCTTCCGTTCCCAAGTAATAGTCCAATATTTCATTTTGCTGTCTATTAATAAGTATCCGTTAGTGGGTTAAACTTTTTACAATTATTATTTTGTCATTTTGAAAAGTTAATGGGTAAAAGTGAAGGTTAATTTTGGCAAGTGGAGGTAAAAGTTGATATGAAATGTAGTAATGTAATAAGTTGAAATTACAAAATTGGACACTTAAAAAAAGGGACGGAGGGAGCAATGCCGGCTTTGAGTTTTTTGAGGCCAGATGCGAACTTTATTTTTGAGGCCCATTGTATAATACAAAAAAAAGACTACAAGAATTAAAAACAATAATAACACAAAGCTCGATAATCATTATATATGTTAGTCCGAAATATATTACTTAAATATCATTCTTCTCACATTTTTTGCAGCAAAAATAGTAATTAAGCTCTCATAATCAAGTTTAGACACCATATAAATTAGGCCCTAAAGTTGATTGAATATTATAGATGTATAACTTAGGCTGAGTTTGCCATTTGATTTTATGATTTTATGGGACATGGGAAACTCAGCCTTATATATAAGGGTATAAAATATATAGGGCCCACAAAATTAGTCAAAATTTGGGGGCCAAATGCGGCCGCATCCTTGGCATATGTCCAAAGCCGGCTCTGCAAAGCCGGTCCTGACTCTTTGGTGGCTTAAAGCGAAAATCAAAAGGAGGCCTTTTCAAAATCTTAATGAATAAATCGTAAGTAGGTAAATTACACTTCAAAAACAAATACTTTTATTCATCACTAATAAATAACCCTGAAACGATGTACATATTTTTTATTACAAAAGATACCTATGGCCTTTGAAATTCGTAGTTTTTTTGGGCCTAAATCGTCCGCAACGCTCGTTTTAGCTCAGGGCTGGCTTTGCGGCTCTGGGAGGGAATAGTTTGTAAATTACTCATATTTATTGCGTGTAGCATTGCTCTACATTTTGAGAAAATTTTGGGTGCAAATAGGGTATGGGTGACGTGGTGCCCCCTCGGCGCATCCGAGCCGTCCAAAAATGCATCGGACGGCTTGGATTGAAACACACTTTTTATTTTCTTTTCTAATTTTTTTTAAATCCGGACGGCACTTTCAATCCAGACCGTCCATTGCATTGTTGGACGGCCCGGATGTGCCGAAAGGGTACCACGTGGTACCCTCCCCGTACCCAAAATTTTCTCATTTTTTATTCTTATGCCCCGCAAGTCAAGTTCGCCTCGAGTTCCTTTATGGTTTGACTAATATAGACAATAACCATTTACTAGTGATTTATGCTTCAAGAAAGACAAGAATATCTTATTCTTAATCCACTTCGTTTATCTATCTGGAGTTTTCACTGTTTTCCACTTCAATTATAAAATGAATTCTGCACTTCGTGAAAGTAAAGAATATTTTGTTAAGCAATTAAAATTTGTTAAGCAATTATAATATTTTGTTAAGCAATCACCCCTTAACTAAGTCAATTGATCTCTAAATTTGGTCATATAGACACTTTTTAACATGTAAAAAATTAATTCATCCATAGTTGATGCTCTTATTTTTTTGAACTGCATAGTGAATGCCCTTAGATCATCACAATTTTACACTCTGAATTTAGAAGGAACTTATCTAGTATCTATCTATCAAATACTGTAAGATTAACAGATTCTTTCCTTGTTGAATTTTTGTGACAACAACCTTATTATTAACCTTTATTGTTAAGGGTCAATGAACAATAATAAAGTATTTTTTTTTTGGACGAAATTTAGTAAGAATATTTTTTTATGGAGTTTCTTTTTTTTTTTTTTTGAGTCTTTAAAAAAATACTAAATTGATCGAAACTGGAGTATATATAGAAACTTTGAAATTTGTGGGGCTTATTTTGATAGGGTTTGTTTTATGTATTGTAATAGAACGTGCTAATGATTGCTCATTAGCCAGCGATTAAGCTGGAAAAAGAATACTCCACATTAGAATCTCTATGCATCTCATATTATTTAACAGTACTCTTTTAACATACTTTAATGCTGTTTTCAGAACTTTGCTATGCCTTTTCATTTTTATTATAGGAAGCGATATTTATATTGATAATTAAGAATATAAATCACTACGTTGAAGAGGATAAATATGAGCTACTATATATCATTAAACTCTACACTAATTATGCTAGAAAATCAATGAAAGCTAGGTAATGCATGTACTTACACACTGTCATTCCTATATGCACAAAAATATCAGACTAGTCAGGAAAAAGGGGCGGACCTATATAGAGGCAAGGGGGGGATCACTTGACCCCACTGGATTAAAATTTCCCACGGATACATATATATATATTTATGAATATTTTGGTAATTTTGCCCCAAGACTTATACTTTATTCTCTAAATCTTGCCCGAAAATTGAAGTTACTTTAGTAGGGGACTATCAAAATGGGACGAAGGGAGTACATACCGCAAAATTCTTGACCTCACTGATGTTAAATCCTGCGTCCGCCCCTGTCAGGAAACATATGACTCCACGTCTCCACGCTTAGCATCAGTGGTGAAGCCAGGATTTCTATTCGGGCGGGGCCGAAGTAAGAGGAAAAACAAAATTGACAAAAATAATATATTGATTAAGCATATTAAAAATAGAGTTCGAAATTTAATTAAGTATGCTACAAAAATGTTCTAACTATTATAATCCCAATGTGTAGTTTTTTTTTAAAAAAGAAAATTTTAAAGTGACTATGAAAGTGTTATTCCACTTAAAACATGTGATCAATTGAGTGACAACCAAGTGATAGACATACTACACTCTTTGCACTAGTGAAGTGAGGGTCAAACACCACCAACTCCGTCCCCTTTCTCCTAAATTAGTACTAATAGAATAGGATTTGTTTTGTTAAAAAAAATAAAAAATCTCCACATGCAAAATGGGAAAAAAAAAACAACAACTAAGGGTGGGGGGTGGCCTTGGCCCCTCCCAACCCCTATATGGCTCCGCCATTTGCTTAGCATTATATTGATTTCTTGTCGAAGATGGTCCTCGAATGCGCTACCATGGATTCCGGCTTGCAGCTCATGCGGGTTCGGCTCCAACCTGGTTTTAAACCTTAACGGCCCGTCGTTTGGATGGCGTATTGGTTTTGGAGGGATTAAAGAGTAAGGGAGGATTAAATAGTAAGGGAGGATAAAATAGTCATGGGGATTAAATAAAGAATGGTGGACTCACATTGATGTGACAGTTAAAAATGTGGGATTAAATAGTCTATGGTTTGAATGAAGGATAAAAAAAACAGGGATAAGGAGGGTAGATGATGTAAAATTATGTCAAAAGACTTTATTGCCCATGGTAATGCATATATTTAGATTATGTATTTATGTAAATTATATAAATACCAAAATTAATTATTTTGTTATAAATTATATTAAGTAATTCATTTCAATATTCTTAGTAAAAATTAAAATTAACTCAACTAGTCAACAAGCGAACAATGTAAAATTCTAAAGTATAATTTTTTTTGTATCGAATTAAAGATCTCTATTAGTAGTTTAATTTGGTACAAACAAAAATTAAAAAATTATATGCGAAAGTACTTTATTTTTTTATCGAAGGATATTGCAAAGCAACTCAACAAGCCAACAATGTAAAATTCTAAAGTATAAAAAATTTCAAATTTTTTTTGTATCGAATTAAAGATCTCTAGAAGTAGTTTAATTTGGTGCAAACAAAAATTAAAAATTATGCGTGGAAGTACTATATTTTTTTATCCGAAGGAATTGCATGGGGGTAGGGAGGTAAAATTAATGGGGTGGGTTATCACCCCCAACTAAATATAAGCACTCCTCCCCCTGCTTTTATTTAGTGCAGCTTCTCCCTAACTATTTAGTCTGCGGCTATTTAGTGCGTGTGTATTTTATGTTCCCAAACCATGGGCTAAACATCACATCAACTCTTTATCACCCGTGATTGCCTCATCCATCTTCCTAAACCTTCATCTAAACGAGCCCTAAAGTGAAGCCGATCTTTACCAATTGCAAGTGCTCCGAAGATCTCAATAGACCCCACAGGCAAACAACTACACTTGAACAAGGAAACAAAAGGTAAAAAAAGAGGAGGGAGAAATACAAATGCTATGCTTTTTTTTTTATTGCATGTATATAGTTTTTTTTTTTGGATCAAATTGCATGTATATAGTTTGCCTATTAATTTGTAGGAGGTTTAGAACATCTCCAAGGGAGAGGTAATAACATTTTATATCAAATTTAGACATGTGTAGTAAGCAAAAGAACATGTTACAATTTTAAAGGACGCAAGTGGTGACTAGTTCATGCGGTAGAGCTCTTGGATGTCCCATACTATATCTCATGATCGAGTCTCATTCTGCCCTCCCTATATAATAAATTAGGAATTAGGAATGACAAATGGCAAAAAAAAATAAAAATTTAAAGGACCCACTTTCCCAAAAAAATTAATTGATTAATTCACCTATCATAAACTGTAACTTTGATGAGATTGGCAATTTGAAAAGTCAAATTTCCACTCTTAGAGATAGAGAAACCGAACAGGAATGCATTTGCAAGGTGCCAAGGTTACTGCCTCCCTTAGATTGCCTTTTGTTGACGTGACTCTTTGAAATTTGAATATACTCCCTACGTCCCAATTGAAAATTATATATTATCTTTTCTGTTTTGTTCCTAAATCCAGTCAATAGTACTGTAACCAATTTTGTGAGACTAATTATTTATATGAAATTCAAAACATATGCAATATATATCTTGTTTGATAGATATCAATTAGTTTTATTATACAAAGTTTTCAAAATCATAAGAACCGTTATAAAATAAAAGATAATGGACAAACCATTTGAGATGGAAAATGTACTTTTTAAGGGTAAAATTGGAAAGTCACCCTATTTTGATTGATGTTTTTAGAAATGGGACAATATTTTAGGACATTCCAAAATGAAAAGAAGAACCAGCAATTTGGGACGGAGGGAGTAGATTTTTTGTTTGGTAAATGTAGTTTCTTTTGATTATGTTACCTCTCGTTGTTTGACGTGAGTAATGGTCTATGAGTCATTTTTATTTTTCTAGGGAACGCAAGAATACTATTTACTCCCTCCGTCCCAAAATGTTTGGCCAAAATCACTATTTACACTTCTTTAAAAATCATCTATATTTTATAATTTATACTATTTTTTATAATTTAAGAAATTATTTAATAAAATATATCAAACAATATCCATATTGCATACTCCATCCGTCCCAATTTGCTTGTATCTTTTGGGGAAGTGAGTTTTTAAGGGGTGTGAAATTTTTTTATTGTTTTTTCTGTTCTACCCATACGTCCAGTCAATATTACTGTGACCAATTAGTTTTTTTTTATATAAAACTCAAAACATACGCAATATGAATTTTGTTTGATAAATATCAATTAATTTTATTATACAAAGTTTTCAAAATCATAAGAACCGTTATAAAATAAAAGATAATGGACAAGCCAATTGAGATGAGAAAAAATACTTTTTGAAGATAAAACTGGAAAGTGGCCCTGTTTTGATAGATGTTTTTATAAATGTGACAAATATTTTAGGATACCCCAAAATGAAAGGAAGGACCAGCAATTTGGGACGGAGGGAGTATGTAATTCATTATACCATAAAAAATATAGATGTTTTTGAGAGATGTGAATAATGATTTTGGCCAAACATTTCGGGACAGAAGGATGTTAGTGGGATTAGGGAAATTGAACCTAACACAGTAACACTAAATAACTTGGAAACTAACACCCGTTGATTTGGGCTAGCTTGCAAATTCTGTCCAACAAGTTATTTCAAGGAATATTGGGGTTATAAGTGATTAAATTTAACTTTTTTTTCGAGAAAGAATCGCACTTCAAAAATTGATAGAGGAGCTCCAAGCTATAGAAGTTTTCCAAAACTATCCCTTTGCAAGTTCCATAATTTATTTTAGGCACTCCAAAAAAAATTTATTCTTCTCCTTTTCCTCCTCTGTTGTTAACGAGGAGTTTTTCAGTGCCGAGTGGGCACCATCCTACGTGGTGCCCGAGCGCATATCTCGGCTGTCCAAAACACTTTTGGACAGCCCGGATTATGAAAGAGAAAAAGGAGAGAAAAGGAGGAAAGAGAGAGGAGAGAGAGCGAGATAGACCTGGCCGGTCCAAAACACCTTCGGACGGCCGGATGTGCACGCACGGGTACCACGTGGTGCCCGCTCGGCATACAATTTTTTTCCTATTAACGGAAAAACCCACCGAAACCCTAGCATTCTGTAGCTGCTCCGATCATCGTCGGTAGCTTGCATTTTGTTCGTTCAGGTAAAACCTTAAATCTCTCTTTGTTGCATGTTCATAAAAAGTGGATTTCTTTACAACCATGATATTGTTTTTAAAGAGGAGATGAGATGATTTACAATCTCGAAGACCCCGTCTATCACCTTTGATACAAAGTATAGTATTCTTGCTATATGAGTCAATCTCGAAGACCCGTTATCACATTTGATAAAAAGTGGGTTTCGTCCCTTTAGAGTCTTTGTTCAACTATTACCTTTGCTCTGCTGCGTCTAGTTGCGGCCTCTAGTTGATGAGAAATCTATATGCTGGTAGATGTAGTTTGATTTAAACCTTTGCATGAGTTGTCCTTGAAGAGGATGGATATGAATGTTGCTACTTTGCTGTTGGTTGAAATTTTTCAGAATGTTCACGTGGAAAATCAGAGATGGCATAGATGATGCTGCCTCTAGTTAATAGAGAGAGGTTTCGGTTCATATTTCCGTTAGGAGTGCCCCAAGTAAGTGAGAAGATAATTTTGGGGTGAAGTGTCTCCAGTAATTTTTATATTTTGAAAAGGATAGTTTTGTAAATTCATTAAAATTTGGAGTGCTTGCATCAAAAAAGGGAGCCTCAAAATCAGCTCCCTAAATAAATCTAAATAACTTACAACAACAACACAAAAAGGAAACGAATAAAACAAAATATCTGCACATCGACATCAAAAAATAAATAATAGTTGCCGGAAGAGAAGTTCAATGTTGGAAACCATCCTTCCTCATGGAGTAAATTAAACTTTGTTCACACCCACAATTATTAAGTGATTAAGATTCGAGAACAATTGGTAGCCTAAGTGGTAAGGTGCTCCATTTACCACGATAAGGTCCTCGGTTCGAGTATCACCGTAAAATTCCATTCCCTTCCACCTTTGATTATAATAGAGTAGGTTTCTTGCATGTAAAAAAAAAAAAAAAGTCATTAAGATTCTTGCAGGTTGGTTAATTACAGACGAAAGAAACTTCAAATGATGCCATCACCCGTTATTATTTATTGTACGCTACAAGCTTGCTTGCAATTTAGCATTTCATATTTCTGCAATCGTACTCTATCAGCCAATTGAACAATTTTATTATAAGAATTACTTAAAACGGACGTATTCCATTATGGCATAGTGTGGTCACATGCCTTACGTAAGTACTAATACTCCTTCATTCGATAATAATTGTTTTATAAAATTAAATTCGGGTTAACTTACACACCCTTAACTAATTTTGGAGATTTAATTCCACCGCTCACTTGCAGAGAACCTAATTAAAATCAAAGTAAAGCACAGTATAAACTAGTTCAAAAAGAGTTAATAGCACATCTTGACTCACTGGATATGAAGTACTATAGGCTCCCCATTCGACCGTTCATTTTCAAAATCAATGGTTCAGATTCGTAGATGTATTTTATCGCTAAGTGTTTACAAACATATTTAAATCGTTAATTGAGGAGATAAATGGTGGGGGTGTCCACGGACCGGTTTTTTGCGGGTCCGATTGGAACCGGAATGGAACCGCTCATGTCGGATTTTCATTTTCAACATCCGCCAACCGAGTGATGCAGTTGAGGATTGGGTGGATTGGTTTGATGGTTTGTAAAAACATGAGGATGAGAGCCGAAAAACATATAAAAACATAAAGTCAACATGTAAAACCAACTCCCATGAATCTCTCAAACGTTAATTATATTACTTGTCATAAGTTGGGTGTACACGGACTGGTTCTTGGCTGTTTTGGTTGGAACCGGAACCGAATCGCTTATGGCGGATTTTCATTTTCAACATCCGTAACCGTCTATGAGTGATTCGGTTGCGGATTGGGTAATTTGACGAATCGGGTGATCTGTTGAACACCTTCAATAAACTGTTGGATCAAGAAATTACAATCCTCTAATGCTCTAGGGGTGTGTTGCCCCAGTCCCGTGAAGCACGTACTATTCTTTCTATGAGCAAGATGTGGGCCAGATCAAAGACACTGGTAGTATCTATCACGGCTCAATCGAACAAAAATGATTTCCTTTTTCTTCTGTTGCAATTTTACGCCAGAGTGTTTTGGTGTAATTAATAAGCTTTGAAGGAACTAAAACAAAAGTGAAAGTTCATTCCAGTACTTCAAATCAAATTTTCCATACAAACACCCCTTCTCTTTGAAATCTAGGTATCATAAAAAACATAATGATTGCTGTTTGAAATAATGTAAACATGTTTGTGCATAAAGAAAATGAAAAGAAAAAGGCATAAAGTAGATGCAAAGCAAAAACATTACAATAAACCGGAAAACAAGCGGGTCAAAAAATTCCACAGTATCCCAAGACATTTCATTTGTCCTTATTATATTTCACTCCTTTCGCACTCTGCTTTCTCTGTGCCCTCTCCAGCTTCATCTGCACCTCAGATCCTGGTAAAGTCCCTTCTCTCTTTCTCACTCACTAATTTTTTTTTTCTTGTCTAATCTTTAACACCCTGTCTTGTTTTCTCTCTCTTAATTTCACTCTCTAAGTTGGGTTGCACTACTTATTGCTAGGACTTGTTGGTTTTCTTGTTTTTTTTTTGTTGGTAAGAATTTTTTTTTTCTGTGTAAGAATGGATGGGTTTTCTTGTTGTGACCGAGTTTTGTGGATGAATCAAATGGAATCACCTGTTTAAATATGTGTATATGTGTGATGTGTTTGTGTATTTGAGCTTTTGGGTTTCTTAGCTCATGTTAAGAAATTGTATAATTTTGAAATAAATAAGCAATAAAAGAAAATGAAATCCGAGTCTTGTGACCATTGCAAAAGTTCGCTTCAACTAGACCAAGATTATGATGCGTTCTCTTGTGTTTTCTTGGATCCTCATTGATGAAAAAGACCCAAGATTGGATTTTTCTTCGTACATTCCATCTTAATCTGTTTATCAGGAAACAAGCCTCTACTTTTGCAGTTTTAAGAATCAATTTTTTGCAGTTTCCATTTTCTTGAAACTTGGTTCTTCGTTCTGGGCTTTTTTTCAGAAATATATCCAACTTTTAGCTGATATTAAAAAGATGTTTTCAAATCAAAAAGCGTTTCCTCCACAAATAAATAAGATAATGAGGACATTGAGTGTGTTGTGTTTCGAAAACAGTTTCTGAGAAGTTTTATTATTGAGTCTGAAAATGCATCATATTAATTCACCAGTTGGAGATTTCATTTGTTTCCTGTAATTTATTAGCTTAATTTCTGTTGGATGCAGGAACATCTGTTTCAAATGCTCAACTGGGTTGAAGGCATTTGGGTTTTTGGGTTGTTCATCTAAAAATGTAAATTGATGTACCATTGACTTTTTGAGTTATTGAATGTCTTCGATTTGTGCATTTGTTGCAATAAAAAACTCATAAGAAATTTTGTTATGTGTTTAATGCATTAGTTTGTGGAAATAGTCAAATGGAAGAAATACAGACTCAATCAGATAACTACAGGTCGTCGTCATCTTCGGCGAGTAGTCCAGCAAGCAGGGTGCCCTCAAATAGTTTTTTCTATCTACGGAAACCTGGTTCACTCAGACAACCCATATCGTTTGAAGATTCACCAGTTTGGGATGACACGGATGTCGAACTTAGGGTGGAGGAAGGAGGTGATTCCATCAATGCTGCCACCACTCCAGCGTCACCATCTCTCTCAAAGCTTAACAGTGGGTCATTTCCATCCCCACCGTTGCCCGAGGGTGCCGTTGTTGCGAGAAATATTGCTGGGGCTGCAATTGCTTGGAAGGACTTGACCGTTTCTGTTAAAGGAAAACGAAAGTACTCTAATAAGGTTGTGAAGAGTTCAAATGGGTATGCATTGCCGGGAACAATGACAGTTATTATGGGTCCTGCCAAGTCCGGGAAATCGACGCTATTGAGAGCTCTTGCAGGTTTCTAGCATTCCATTGTTGTTATTACAGGAAGTGCACTTAATTATGTAGATGGAACAATTGATGTGTTTGCTTTTGTAATTTAGGAAGGTTGCATGATTCGGCCAAGACGTACGGGGAGGTTTTTGTAAATGGACAGAAATCACACTTGCCATATGGGTCTTATGTAAGTTATTAATTATATTGTGTCAATTGACTACTTAGTGATAATTTACATTTAGGTGTGTATTGGGCTATTGGCTTAATTTGGTACCTTCACGAAATGCTTCACTAGGTATTGTATCAGTATATTGTAGTGAAACTGCACCTGCACCTTTAATCCTCTATGAAAACTGCAATATTTACGTGTCTACTTATTCAAGCACAAAAATTGACAAATGATTGCTTATTGTTTGGTATGCAACTCTGTATATTATTAGATTCTCTTCTCTTTTATGGATTTCAGATAAGATTTAGTGACTGATTTACTATCACCTCTACTCACCCTCCACAATCTCCTTTGCAATTGGATGTCCCTTATAAGTCGGCCACTATGGCTGATTTCCCTTCTGTTGGTTCCAAACCCGAGCTCGCAGGATTCTCTGGTAACAACAGATAGCTAAACTTCAATCTCTTCCCACATTCCAAGATGTCAGCATTTGAACCATTCTGTTACCATATTTCTTTTATCTAATGTGTTTGTAGTGTCTCTGACATTGATTTGTGACCAGCCTATTCTTAACATACGAATTTACTTAAAAATTTGGCATTAGTGAACTGTCATTCGTGGTGAGAAGGGTTTATAATTTTCTTCCGTATCAAAAGAAGAGTAATTTTGCGTGCTTGTTGTGGGCAGTCTATTCTATGGATTTTTCTTTGTTTGTTTTGTCACTTTGTGTGAAAGAATCTAAATTACTTAACAGACTGAAAACAACCTATTAGAAATATTTAAGACACTAAAAATTTGAAATCTTGCAGTAAAAATGCATGTAAACACTAAAACTGGGGAGTTTACAACCCCAAAAAGCAGAAGAAGGAGAAGATAAGATCAGTGAGAATTAAACAGTCAGGCCAACAGATAAATGTCTGCACTAATGTGTGTAGGTCAAGGATGAGACTGTGGAAGTGGTTGGGTTTTGTGAAAGCAACAGGGTGCAGTTTGTGTATGATAGGTTTGTGCTTTGATTAAGCTTTATAGAAGAGAGATAGTATGATATTTCATTGGGTGTAGTCTCTATGAATCTAAATCTTCGAATTTAATAATTAATATTTCTCTTTCTGTTTCATCCTTGCTGAACCCTGAAAATCCTTCTCAACTTCTCTTCTTTTTCCTTGCTTTCTGAATTTGCACACTATCGATGGAGCTTTCTGCATCTTTCCATATCCGTATGAATTGAGTATCA
This sequence comes from Gaultheria prostrata, assembly GCA_036023075.1. Classification (NCBI taxonomy): domain Eukaryota; kingdom Viridiplantae; phylum Streptophyta; class Magnoliopsida; order Ericales; family Ericaceae; genus Gaultheria; species Gaultheria prostrata. Next base: position 33,385 of record JAXBDA010000783.1, on the reverse strand, counting down.
GAAGACTCATTTATATTATCATGTGCTGTGTAAAAGTACATGAACAAGTTATACTTAGTTTGATATCAGGCTGGAAGACTGTCTTAGATTTGAATGTCATAATTGCATTGATTTGACAGCTATTTTCTTTATTTTTGTTGGGTTTGCAAATTCTGACGTGGCATTCTTAACAGGGATTTGTTGAGAGGGAAACTACACTAATTGGATCCCTGACCGTGCGTGAGTTCCTTTACTACTCGGCATTGCTCCAGCTTCCTGGTTTCTTCTGTCAGAAAAGGAGTGTGGTTGAGGATGCCATCCTTGCTATGTCTCTGGGTGATTATGCAAATAAACTCATAGGTGGTCACTGTTACCAGAAGGGCCTTCCGAATGGCGAGAGAAGACGTGTCAGCATTGCTCGAGAGCTTGTCATGAGACCGCATGTTCTCTTTATAGACGAGCCTCTTTATCATCTTAACAGGTTTTTTGTTTTCCTGTTCCCTTTGTTCTTTCTCTGCTTTAAAACAGGAAGGGTCAAAGGCATTAAGTGGATTGTGACTCAATGCCCTGCCCCTACAAGTGTTATGTCATGGTACACCATGTGCTTTACTCTGATGACAACTAAAACCAGGTTCTCCTTTTTCCAGTGTTTCGGCACTTCTGATGATGGTTACATTGAAGAAGCTTGCAAGCACGGGTTGCACTCTTATATTTACTATCAACCAGAGCAGCACAGAGGTGTTTGGCCTCTTTGACAGAATCTGTCTGCTTTCAAATGGAAACACACTGTTTTTCGGAGAGACATTGGCTTGTTTGCAGGTAATACATCACCAGCTAATTTTCATTTTGCCGTTTTCAATCTAGAATTTTGTATGAGAGTTTGTGAGTCCATTATACGTGGGGTCACTAGATTTGGAATCAAATGATGTCAAATAACACGATTGAGGTAGTAAAGAATAATGCTAATGGTTATTCATCCTTACTATTGTTATTCTTGTTCTATCTATGAGCATCAAATACTGTCGGTATCGTCTGAGATTCTTAGTTATGAATCTTATGATTCACTTTCCTCATGAAGTTTACGTGTCTTGTACCTAACACGCCTTTTGTTAATGAAGCACTTTTCAAATGCTGGATTTCCGTGCCCAATCATGCAAAGTCCGTCTGATCACTTTTTACGTGCAATAAATACAGACTTCGACAGGATAATTGCAATGTGCAAAAACTGGCAGGTACTTGTTTCTTTTCTTGCAGTCTTATTAATTCTTGCCATTACAGCTTGAATAGTTTGTTATGGTTAATGTTATTAAACCTTTAATAACAGCTAGTTATTTAAAGTTGCTATTGTTATTAGTTGAATCTATGACTTGGTGGTGGAACGGTGGTAGACACTCTCTTTTCTCTCTCCTGGTGTATATCTGTGCTAAATGGTTTAATCATTTTTCACAGGATGACCAAGGAGATTTCTCATCCGTAAATATGGACACTGCTGTTGCAATTCGAACTCTTGAAGCAACTTATAAATCTTCAGCAGATGCTGCTGCAGTTGAGACTATGATACTAAGGCTCACTGAAAAGGTGTTGGCATTACTGAATTCTCCCATCAGTTTCTAATTATTGGTCCGTTATTCCATTTTGGCACATTCAAAATGTTGGTCCATTGTAGAAACTTATAATTACGGTATCCAGTCTATGTTTTTTTGGGGGTAAATATATCCAGTCTATTTTAGTCCTTTATAAATGACTAAGTGTTCCAAAGTCATTAGTAATGATGGAAATGGTATCTTTAAATTTGAATCTAAGTGCAATCATTACATGTCTCATTAGAAATTGGGAACTCCCAAAACAGACGAACACTGCGGAATGTAGGCAGTACAATTTTGTCCTACATAGGCAGGCTTCCTTTATGAGTCTCCCCTAAGCTGTAGTCACATCATTTACATTTACCCGAACCTGACACCAAGGCTCAAGTCCATGTGACAGATCACCTATGCATCTTGGATCTGTTGCTGTTACCAGATTCACCAGTAATTCCTAAAGCTTATGCCTTATGCTATTAGTAAAGAGTGAATTCCAAGTATAAATTCATATCGAAGAGTCTTAGACTATCCTTTTTCATGTCCATCCTTCATCGTGTGTGGCCAATTCAGTTTATATATTGCCTCGACAGCAAGTAGAATCTTTCTAATTGTGACCTTGTACGATCGTGTTGGGTAAGCAACAGCTGCTTTGTCACAGTACTTATGGGCGAATGGGTCACCCTTTGGCCAAGTATCCTACAAAGAGACTTTCAAGAGCCAGAAGTATTAAAGGAATGGCATAGGAATGGTACCAGCCAAGGTAGCTTGACCTTTTTTTTTTTCTGGTACAAATGTAAGGAGTTTCAGTTTTCCAAGGAGAAATTTAACTTGAATTTCTGTTCTTGAACTTACAAATATATTTCCGTATCAGAGAAGGAAATTTTTAAAATGAAACCAAGCTGTGCAAATGGAGGTTAATTGAGGGAATTGGGAGGTACCCTTCAGTTCATGGATTCCAAGTGTTCTCTGTTGTCAGTCCTCAAATGTTCCCCCTTTTATTTCCTTTCAAAGGTGTACCTGAATTGCACAAATTTGGTACCTGGGTTATCATCATTTTTCTGATGTCCTATCTTTTTCCCTAAGATATACCCATTGTGCTTTTAATGTGCATGGTGTCCAATGCCCAAAATGAACGGCTATAATTGTCATATGATTGTATCTGAGCTATCATCTTCCCTAACTGTTTACAAGCAATATTACACAGGAAGGTCCATCTCTCAAAAGCAAGGGGAAGGCAAGCAATGCCACTCGAATTGCAGTTTTGACTTGGAGATCCTTATTGATTGTGTCAAGGGAGTGGAAATTCTACTGGCTTCGGCTGGTTCTCTACATGCTTCTAACACTCTGTGTTGGTACAGTATTTTCTGGATTGGGGCATTCCTTGTCATCTGTTGTGGTATGTTTCATAATTTCAGATCAGACACCTTGTTTTCCATGCAATAGTGAAATTGTAGATAGCTTAACATGCTGTTGACAACCCAGTTCGTTGTAGCTTATATCAACCCAAAAACTAGTACTTTGAAATCTAAATCTGAAAACATCTATTCCAGCTTATCAATAGTTTCTAGAAGACAGCCCTAAAATGAAGGAACCTTTAAATGCTGGCTTCTTGGTGGTGAATTTGTTTTTGTCAACGACCACAGGAATGTGAGTTGCTTCGTATTGGGCAGCAAAATATTTTTTTGATGTTTCCGTTAAGGCATGTACTGTTAATAGATTCGTCTTTAGTAGTCTGATTCAAATTTATGTCTTCACGTCCTTTAGTTACATCTCCTTGTTTTGTTGTCTTTTTTACATATCTGACCTTTTGACAATTTTACATGGAAATGTAGACGAGAGTCGCTGCGGTGTTTGTATTTGTATCATTTACTTCACTTCTAAGCATTGCTGGAGTGCCTGCACAGAGGAAAGACATCAAGGTAATATGAAGTTTCAATTTGATCGTTTATGTTACCTTCAAGTGGCCTTTGAAACTGCTAGTATGATGCCATTTGCATGGAAACTTGTCTTTGAAACTGTTGGCTACATTGGGCTTATAATGTCAATCTCTGGAGAATGATGTGACTGGTGATCTTGAAGTTAATTAATAAGGGGTAATCATGTTGTGCGGCGAGCCACCCAAGACTCAACCACACCTAATACAATTGATGGAATTGAATATTGATTCGAAGAACAAAATACTAAGTGAGAAGTCAATCCAATTAACCAAACCAACGTGAGAGAAGGTGAGAGAAAACAAACAAGAAAAGAGAGAGAGACACAGATTTACGTGGTTCGGCCTTTACTTTGGGATGTAAGCCTAGTCCACAGGCAGTTGATCAATGACTTCACTAACAAAACGAATGCTCAAAAGAGCTACAAAGAAGAATTCTGCAAAAACTCTCCTCATCCAAGCTCACCAAAAGCCAAAACAAAGGCAACTCTCTCAAAACCCTAACCCAATGCCCTAATATTTGCTCTCACACCGATATAAGAGGCATAATACATGTATTTATACTAAACAAAGGAGTCCCCAACAAGAAATAACCATATTGGGCTTTGAAGCCCCAAAAAACCCTAAAAACGTAGTCCAAACGCGCAGAAACGGAGTAGTTGGTCCGGACCTTGACCCATTGGTCCAGACCAAACATGTTGCAAGCTTCCATTACGTACTAGATTAGTTGGTCCGGACCAACGTGACCAAGGTCCGGACCAAGGATGCTGTGAGCTCAAGAAACCTCCCAAATTCGTTGGTCCGGACCTCCACCGGACCAAAGATGCTGCGACCAAATTTCAAGTACTAAAAATCCAAAATCGAGCCAAACTTCAACAAATCAAAGAAGAAAACTTTGAGGTATTCATGTCTGAAGATTTCGTGTATACTAATATATTTGGTCATGGATAATATTGTCTTTTCTTTTGCTAGAATACATTGACAAACATGTTGCGTCAACTAAAGAACTGCATCTGGTTTTTAAAGTTTTTACCAAATGAGTACTGGGTAGAAAACTTCTAGCTATATGACAATTTTTAGAACAGGATATGTTTGATAACTTAATTCTATAGGGTCCAATAAAAAGAATTGATATATTTTGTGAGACGATATGTTTATTTTAAACTATAAACAAGAAAATGGAAGAATGAAGGCAATATCTTATCTAGGCAGTCATATATATTTTGGTAAATATCAAACACTTGAACCCGTTTGGACTTTGGATCACATCTACTGATACAGCCGGCCTAGTTAGTTTCTTTACCATAATGGTTCCTTTCATTATTTGCGTTAGATGGCATGGCCAAATGATAAATAACATTACATCATTCTTGGAAACGTTGTGTAGATGCTTTGCACACTCCTACTCTATAATCTAATTACGTTTTTCCGCATTTGATGATGGCATGATGCAGATATATGCTTGTGAACAGATGAATCAGCATTCGGGTTCATTGGTTTTCTTACTTGGACAACTCCTCTCTAGTATCCCATTCTTGTTCCTTATCTCCATTTCATCTGGTCTTGTCTTCTATTTCCTCATTGGGCTTCGGGATGAGTTCAGCTTGTTGATGTACTTTGTGCTGAATTTCTTCATGTGCCTTTTAGCGACTGAAGGATTAATGTTGGTTGTGGTTACCATTTGGCAAGATGTTTTCTGGAGCATCTTAACTTTGGTGTGCATACATGTAAGTACCCGGTGCACAATGCTACTTGCAAACTTTTCATGTAGAGCTTATAGAATAGGTTTTCTTATCGATCAGTGCACAATGCTACTTGCCAACTTTTCATGTGGAGCTTATAGAATAGGTTTTTTTTATCGATCGAGTAATAGTCTTTAATTATTTTCTCTTATAGCTCTCTCTCTCTCTCTCTCTCTCTCATGTGATTCCTCCATCTTTTGATGAGCAGGCGTAGTAGATTTTTTAGAATTCAGTACCATGTACTTGTTAGATCACTTATTGTCCCCTAAGCTTAGTTGTTGAGGAAATTAGCGCAACATTATGCATCTACCTAGTCAATACCATTTCTCACGGTACCATGCGGATGCGGAAATGGAAACCTTCATACATGACTGCATACTGTAAACGGGAAAAAATGGAAAAAGAGACTTACAACCAAAGACGTTCCAATATTTAAAACACTTGTACCGGATTGAATCCCCATTTCCCCAAATGCATAAGCTTTTACTTAGGCAATGGACTGAACAGTGTATATCTAGCTACCCAATAGTATTAAGTCTTCTTTTGATATTTTTAAATTAGTAATGCTACTAATCAGGTTTCTGTTGCTTGTGAGAACCCTCATGGATGTTATGGGGGGAATTGTATGATTTCTGAATTGGCGTGGTTGCCCAGGTATTTGTTTAAATAATGGCCCATATGTATGGCATTGCAGGTGGTAATGATGCTTTCGGCCGGCTACTTCAGAGTTCGAAGTGCTTTACCCAGACTTGTTTGGACATACCCAATATCCTATATTGCTTTCCACACTTACTCCATCCAGGCAAGTCTAGACTCACTAGTCACTATGGCATTACACTGCACCCTGTAATATTGCTGCGGGTTTTAAAAAAAAAAAAAAACAGGATTGTCGTAAATTTTGTTATTCCAGTTCAAAATTCGAAACTTTGGCCAGAGGATCCATATGCGTGGTGTTCACTTTTCTACTTTTATTTTGCACATTAAATTGTTGGCGCAATATCCAAGTATGGAGTAGTAGTAATTAATAGGTTCTCACTTACGATTAATCCCACTGACCAAATTGTTAGCGTTAAAAAAAGGTAAGCACACCCGATGGCTGTGCCACAGAAAATGGAAATCTCACAACCAAATCCTTGATTGTCCACAATTGAAACTGAAGCTGTTGAGAGCAGAAGATGGACTTGTGACTGCAGGCAACAACAATAATAGAACTCATCTAGTCCCCAATCATTGGGGGTATGGGTGGAGGATGGTTGAGAAACAAACCTAACCTTTGGCGATATGCACAAAGTGGCTGCGCTTAGAATACCACTGAAACAGTGGCCCCCCTAAACCTCCAAGAACCGAGGAGCTACACGGACGTTTTGTTGCAGAACCATGCCCCCAAATCAAAGCCAAAAGGCATCAAGGAGGGCAGGCTAGAGACCCAAATCAATATCTGTACTCATTACCATGCTTCCTTCATTCATGGTCCAGAGCATCTCAGTAATGAGTACAAATTGCAGTAGAGATTGAAAGCGACTTCTATGGCAATTTTGACACTAAAAATATTTGTTATATAGCTTGGAAAAACAGAAAACACATGTAGTGGTATCCCGTTCTGTATTAGTATACTGAACGACTCTTATATCTATGACCTGCTTGTGTTTCAGGGGATGTTGGAAAATGAGTACATCGGGACTTCCTTTGCAGTCGGCCAGGTAAGGACGATCTCGGGTTATCAGGCACTTCGAAGCGCATATGAAATTTCTCCAAACAACAATTCAAAGTGGGAAAATTTACTGGTGTTGTTTCTAATGGCGGTTGGGTACCGAATTCTCGTGTTCATTTTGCTGCAACTTCGGGTCCAGAGAAGCACGTCTATTTTTAGAATTTTTCGTTGTAAGAAGAACATGAACAATGCTAGATGATTGAATCAACTATCAGCATCTTTGGTGGATTCTTGTATTATATTTTGTAAAAATCGGAAAGGAAAATGTGGAATGGATCTCAGAAAGTATGGTTACGAAGTTTTGTCGGGCTGCAGAACCCTAATCTCATGTGTAATCTAGGTGCATTTGACATCAGTGTCTTGGTGCAAATCTCAACACAAAGGGCATGTGTTTGCGTTGATTTGATTTTTATATCTTCCCAGTTCACGTTACAGTCTTTTCACGTTCCTCCATTCCATTTTTATAGCTAGTTGAAGTTGTTTCATGAACATTCACTGCACTGCATGCGCACCCTCGTTAGCTTTATCTGTACTGTAATTAAAGACTCTTGCCTTGAGACTTGGGGTCGGCAAGGTGGTCTTGCCTTGAGACTTAGGAGTTTGCGCCCACTTAAGATCTCAGGTTTGATTTCCATTGGCAGTAAATTCTTGGGGCCACTGGGGGTTATGAGTTATGCCAGGGTTGTAACCTTCAGGGCTCCAGAATTAGTTGAGGTACATGCAAGCTGATCCGGATTATCAAAATAAATAAATGAAAGACTCCTCCAATTATCTTTTTATTTTTGCTTCCTTTTTTGTCTATTCTGATCTCCTGTCATCCTTGTCTGCTCCGTCGTTAACTTGATCATCGGTCTAATGCATTCTCAGTTGGCTTTTACTCTAAGTTGTCATTCCACTGAGGTAGCTGAATTAGTCAGTTTGCATTAGTAATGTGATATTATCTGTTCGACGATAAATATGAAAATGTCAAAGAAAGTTTACAAGTCGTTTTCAAATTTCATTCAAGGTAAGGAGGGATGATTTCGTGAGACTCTGGTCGGCAAATGGGTTGATTATTCATGGCTTTGAAGCTTTACCCTTCCGCACGACCGTAGTTGCGTTGTTTGTCGCGACAGCAAAGGATCTCTTGAGCGAAGAAAATCAGAGCTACTCTCAGAGCAAAAGTAACTCACTGTTTTTTCACGGCAGTGAAGAATCTCTTGAGAGAAGAAAATCACAGAGCTACTCTCAGAGCAAAAAAAAACTCTTGTTTTGGTGCTGTTTCATGCTGAAAGATGAGAGGACATTTTCGTAACCCGTTACAGGATCTGCTTAGCAAAAAAAAATTCATTGAGCCGAACCCATTAACCACATTATAACTGCATCGCGATGATGCAACTCAATAAATCCGAGTGTTTGATGTTTTCAATGGACTCTGTAATGGAAGACTGAATTGAGTTCAGAAAATAAGAAACAACCTTGAAATCGATCAGAGAATTCCATCCTGACAAGAAGCTTGGAAACTGAGACGCGATTTAGGCTTGAAGCTTTGTAATGTCACCATTCGTTCGTTCGTTCATTCACGGGACCGGGACACCTCTCAATCATTACATCCAAAGACAATTTCGGACAACTTTTATATTGAATCCAATTATATAAACCAAAATTGCATCCCAGCAATACAAAACAATAATACTCAAGTTTCATATATCATCTCAAACCATCCCATACAAAAACTGACCAGAAGCCAAGTAACGGGGATGGTGAATAGTAGAATAAGATCACCATAAGTTTCAAGTACAATGTCAGGTTCAAATTGAATAGGTAAAAATAACATAACTCAAATAGGCGTATCTACTCAACAATAAATTACTGGCCGTCATGTATTGTATAGGTCCCACAGCCGAGAATAAACAAAATTATAAATCCATGATATGATGATAGGAGGGAAACAATACTCCAACTAACCAAAGTAGAAAACCTTAATCGCCGCCTCTGCTCCCTTGGCTGTTCTCATAAATCTCCACCTAGAGAGCACATTGAAGGATCACTGGTCCTCTGTCTCAGTGAATCTCGAGCCCTGTTATATCAAGACAAGCCTAATATCAGCTTCAATCAGACAAACCAGCTTTCTTCTTCAAGTGTTTCTTGAAGTCCATGATATCACCCTCCCACCGTGTCACTTTCTGATTCTCACACAGCCAGATCTCGTGGGCCACCTGGTTTATGAGCCTAAAATCATGGCTAACAAGCACCATACCACCATCCCACTCGTTCAAGGCCTCAGCCAGCGAGTCAATAGTTTCAATATCCAAGTGATTCGTGGGTTCATCCAACAAAAGCATCTGGGGCTGCCTAAACGCCAACCATGCAAAAATCACTCTGCTCTTTTGCCCGTCAGACAAATTGTTCATGGGCATCACCTGGGCTTTTCCAGTAAGGCCAAACCTGCCTATCGCTGCCCTCATCTTTTCTTCCTCATTTCCTGGGTACTCTTTTATCATAAACTGGAGAGCAGGCATATCTAGGTCAAGTTTCTCAGCCAAATGCTGGTGGTACTGAGCTATCCTCAGGTGGTTGTGCCGCTTGACCATGCCGTCGAGTGGGGTCAACTCCCCCGTCATCAGCTTCAGCAAAGTACTCTTCCCAGCTCCATTAGGCCCCACGAGGGCTATTCTAGAGTCCAAATCTACCCCAAAATCAACATTCCTGTAGAGGATGTTCTCCGGGGTGTAGCCAAAAGTGACTTCTGAGAATTGGAGTACAGGTGGCGGAAGCTTACCGACGTCAGGAAATCGGAAAACCAGAACCTGATCTCTCGCCACCTTCTCTGTGAGACCGCCTCGCTCCATTTTTGCCAGGGTTTTCTCTTTGCTCTGTGCCTGGCGGGCCAGTTTTGCCGATCCGTGTCCGAAACGGGCAATGTACTCCTTCATATTGGCAATCTGCTCCTGCTCCCACTTGTATTGTTTCATCTGGTTTTCTTCTAGGTCCCCACGAGTTTGAACATACTGGTCGTAGTTACCGGTGTAAATCTTCAGTTTCTTGCTTTGCATGTGGATGATGTTAGTGCAAACACCATTCAAGAAGTCCTGTGAGTGTGAAACGACGACCAAAATGCTCTCGAAGTTCTTCAAAGTTTCTTCCAACCAGACACAAGCTTCCAAATCTGTCATTGCAAAATGAAACTCAAGTTCGCTATGAGCAGTTCTAAACCATGGGACCAAAGAGTATAAGAGGGAGAAAAAAGAGATGAAAAACAAAGCTTAGTGATAAGATAATTATAAATAGTCTTTCGTTTTTTGGATCAGTACTCTCAGTTTTTCACCTTAGAATTTAAAACTAGAACATGTCATCATATTATAACTAATGAAATCTGAATGGAAAGACTTAACTACATATTAACATCTGATGATCACATGTTGCCTGGAATTTAGAATTGTTTTGGAATGGGGAAGGGGATGTGGTCCGTCCCATGCCTTAAACTTTGGCAAATATGGTACGCTTCTACAGGTCACATATTAGAATGTAATTAATTCACTGACGGCTTGAAGCAACAAACATAAAATAAAAACAGTGTACCACTTTGGAAAGTTTCTGCATAAATTGCAGATACGACCCTAATGATCAAACTTTAAAGTACTTTCGGGTTTTTATAGCGTGTTTGCTGACACCATTACATCGGCTTTTCCCATCGATGGCTTGATTGACGTCTAAAGCAAGTCAGCAACAGTTCTACATTTCTTTTTTCTTTTTTTTCCTTTCCCTCCAAGGAAAATGTTAAGAAAACAGAATGAATTTTACCTTTGGAAGGGACAGCTTGGATCCCTAAAATTCAGTGGTCTTGTAACGAACGGTTAACAGTTTCAAAATGAGCATTCCAAACATAGAGCACTAGGGTATTAGTTCTTTTATGGTAACATAGTTAGACGTTCTTGCAAAGTTCCCAACAAGAGGAGACATAATTTGACAACACTAAAGGCTATTAAGAGATGCAATTGGTCCAGAAGCTGTGAAAATAGGCTCCAACAAGACAACATATAAATGTGATTATCGTTATTCTATCGACCAATATATCATACGAGAAACTGAATAATAGTTTTAAAAAAACAATGTCATCCACAGCGAAAATAACAAGGTCAGCCAAATATAGAAAAGCTTGAAAATAAAATAGAAGTCCTCAAGATGTCAGGAATAGGGCCAGGCCAGCAGAGCTTACCAAGATGATTGGTGGGTTCATCGAGCAACAGGATGGTTGGATTCATAAACAGAGCCCTTGCCAGAGCAATCCTCATTCTCCAGCCTCCGGAGAAGTCACGTGTTTTCTTTTCTTGCATCATCTTGTTAAAACCAAGACCGAACAAGATCTCAGCAGCTCGCTTCTCAGCAGTTGATGCATCCATGGCTTCTAAACGTTCATAAATGCGGTCAAGATTTTCTCCACCGCCATCCTCCTAAAACCGAAATAATCAACACAGTTTGTTATTAAGTCCTGAAATCGCCAAGTTCCAAGACATGACTATCTTCATTTGTAAGTCCCAGAATCAGCTTTGAAGAAAATGAGAATCTAAAGATCATTTAAATGCTTATCCCCACATGTCTTTTTTTTCCAAAATAAACCACTAAATAAATTCTAGAAACAGTCAACCAAACAAGTTTCTGAAAAACAGACTCTAAAAACTGTAACGGAACAAGAACACACAGACTAACCTGCCCTGCCAACGCTTCAGCTTCTTTCTCCAACTTCAACCTCTCCTCATCACAGCTTACAACAGCCTCAAGTGCAGACATGTCAGAAGCCTCAATCTCCCTGGAAAGATGATGAATATCCATGTGGTCGGGAATGGGAAGCTCTCTGCGTCCTATTGCAGTAAGAAGTGTCGATTTCCCACAGCCATTCAATCCAAGTAAACCATACCGTCTGCAAATAAAGAAATATGAGTCAAATGGATATATTCATGCATCATACGGTGGCACAATAAGGTCTAGAACAAACCTGCCATAATTTAGCTCCAGTTCAGAATCAACGATTAGATCGTGTCCGTGGAAAGTAAGTGAAAGAGACTCTATCTGCAAAGGCCACAGTTCTTCCTCAGTCTCAAGAATTAAGCAGCAAGCACAAATACGATAACTACCTAGATCAATTCTGCATAAAAAAAATAATAATAACTCTTGATGCATGTTATTACCTCCTCCACAAGTGGTCCAACAAGATTGGTTGAACATGTGGGACATATTCACAAAAGAGAGTGTTCATGAAACTAAGCCTGGCAACATAGTTGGCAGGACACTCTGGTGACACACCCATCTGCTTGCCTAGGCGCTCGTCTAGGTGCACCAAGCTAGCAACAATAAGCTAAAAGTGAGACTCGCTAGAGATGAGAAAGTATACATCATCCAGGTAACCTTAATGTGCCGTGCATGTTTCCAGCAAAAAGAAAATTTGAATCTAGGATTCTAAGCAGCTACACCTAAAAGATCCACAAGATATGCAAGGGAATAGTTGGTTACAACCAGGCCACCCAGAGCTGCTTTATGTCAAGAATAGACTCCATATCAGATAGTGAATGAAGACGAGGAAATATTACCAGTTCAAAGCTACGCATTGATATATAGATTGTCATCTAATGCGGTCAACTGTGATTATTGCACTGTTAACTGCTCGACTCAAAAGAAACCCTCAAATGTTTAATAATAACTTGTCAAAACTGATTTGGCACGGCAATAAGCGGAACATTTGGTCAGGTCAACCATGCATTGAAATCAACTATAATGCAAAAGGCACCAAATTCCAAAATTATATGCCTGCCTTATGTTCTTTTCATTTCCAATTTTTGGTAAGTTGATTGGCCTTACCTTTGAAAAAAGATCCCTTGCAAGCAATTGATGGACCAGAAGAAATCAACCATCTACCTCTTATAAATGTGTATGTAGTTTATGCATAAAAGAACATGGTTATACAATCCGTAAGAATAAACCCAGATTTCCTCCCCCTCCCTGCCCACAAAATTTGGTTCCCACCTTGCATCCTCTAGGAGGTGAACACAACAACATTTTTATCATAAAATGATCTCATAAAACACATATTTCATGTTCTAACTAAATCCTCCCTCTTAGTGCAAGATTGTGACTATAACCTATATAGCTAATGTAGTAGGATAAGTTTCCTCTAGTGGCATCAGACCTTGCAGCCATCAAGAGACTAACTTTGCCATGGTTTATCCCTGAGGTTTGCCATCAACAAACTAGTTTCTTCAAGTACTAATGTATCGTCAATAGTGATTTAAAGTAGAGATGCGCTTCACCCCAACCATTGTCATCCCTATACAATCATACATTTGACCACAAGACTTGTAGCATAAGTTAGAATACTCCATACTTTTATTGGGCAAGAGCCTAACATAAGATCATAAATTGCGAATTTCCTTTCTAGAGGTGTGTCCATTGGGGTCTATTTATATCTCATGGTCGCGCACGCCTATAAACTTGCTTTAGGTGTCTTGTTACTTCGGCAGGGTGTTTGCAAAGTCCATGCTTTCTATTAACATTTCCTCTGCTTCAGGACAAACAAGTCAAACCATGTTAATCCCAAAAGGTGTCAAACATTTGGTCTTATTCTCGTGCCACTTTCTTTCGTTTGACAGTTGGCTGCCTCAAGGGCCTCTATATGACTGCTTAAGCTCCAGTATTGCTCATTCATCAGGCATTCCTCCTGCCGCTAAATTCTCTTCAATAATGCACAATTGCCATTGGACCTGGCATCCTCCTGTATTGTTCTGAAGTTGCTAGTGGATCACAGGGTTGCCTACTGTTGCATTCATCAGAAATGCTACAAGGCCTCATTCTCCTGATGTCACATAGCATATGATTATTTGATTCTCCAAGCGCATTCCTAGGCACAACTTCATCATCTGATTGGCCATCAGAGGGAAGTTAAGGACCAAGAAGACACGGAGGAATAGGGGAGTTGTAGATACTGTAGCCTAGAGGGAGAGACAGCTAATGGATCCTGCATATGACTCCAGCTCTCATACATACCGAAAACCAAATAAACATAACTCTTAATAATACTGCTATTTGTAACAGTATTTTCCAAATAACAGCGATTTCCAAGTTAAAACCGCAGACACATATAGTACAAGTGATCAATGCACAAGATCTCTTCTTCTATCAAGGGTCTACGAATTGACATGTTACCACAAACAATCCAATTCAATTTTGTCATCGGTATCTTCAAATAAGATATTGACAGAAAAAAACAAGGATCTAAAAATCATGCTTCCAAATTTCCCTTTCCAATCGCAAGGATACTACAAAGATATACTTTAGAATTCATTTTTGCTTTCTATTAATGATTCCCATATGCCTACACATTGAAACCAACTGAAATACTCCAAAAAAAAAAAAAAAAGGGGACCTTTACAACACACACGGCTGCAGCAACTTATCCCAACCGCACAAACATAAACAGACCAAGTATATCAACAAATATATATGCCTAAACCGTTAATTGAATTGGATAAATTACCCTTATATCCCTGGACAGAGGGTGTGAACAAAGTACACCAGTACAATTCCGATCCGAAATCTGGAGCGAATCCACTCCGTTCGCCACGTCATCAACAGTAGCAGCAGCCTTAGACGATGCCGCAGCCGCCACGGCCTTCCCTCCTCTTTTCGCGGCCGCCGCCGCCTTCTTTTGGGCCGCCTTCTTCTTGCTCGCGTCCGACACCATCTGTTCATCCCACAAACAAAAAAAACAATCGAATTCCAAAACAAAAAACAAAAAATCGATCCGGAAAAACACAAAATAGAAGAGTAGAACGGGATTTAACGTACGGTAGAGGTGAGGTGAGGTCTGAGGAGGGGAGAGGAGAGATCGGATGAGAGAGAGAGTTGGAGATCTAGGGTTTTGGTTGGACGGAGTTAGTTTCAGCGAGGTTTGCTGCTCTACCTAGGTCGGAAGAGGAGAGAGGCGGCAAGAGGAATGAATACCCAGGTAGAGAGCGAGGGTTTCAGAGGGTTTGATTTAGCGGCCGTTTCGACATTTATAAGGTATGTGGAATCTGGAGGACACACGTGTCGGAATCGAAGAGGGATATACCCACCCCATTTGTTACCCTCCAAATTTAATTTCAACGCTTACTCATTCACTAAAATCAACGGTTAATTTTAGAAAATCATTTCATCCCATAATGCGCTTGTTTTAGATTGAGTGATTAAGTGAGGGAAAACATTACTCCTATACTTAATCCGTCCCCAAAAGTTAGTCCGCCACAAAAAATGACTTGATATTTAGAGAAAGGAAAAAAAAATACGTTCGTACATTAACTTTGGAATTTTTTTTCAAACCAAATAAAAAAAGTAATTCGAACAAAAAAAAAAGGTGAGATCTTTAGATTGATGAGATAAGATTAAAATTATGCACGGAAGAATTTTAAATTTATACGTCTTCTCATGGTGGATAGAGCTACACCTTTGTTTCACAGAGTTCGAGGGTTTCATAAAAATACACTAGAAAAAGTTATTTCTGTACATATAAATTAATTTTTTTTTAGCATTGTTGGCACTGGACTAGTGTCGGAGTTAAAATATATGAAAATCTATTTAAATTTGGACAACTAAAACCATATAACCCAACAAAGCAAAATAAATCCACCCAATGAATTTTGGAATTTGAAAAATACTGCTGCATCAATAAACAAATTAATAAGACGAACTGAACCACTGTGAGGAATCGGATGAAGGTCATGGCAGAATTGAGTACTCTCTAATATGTCAAAGTGGCTAATTACCAAGCCACTTACGGCTCTTCTCCAACTACTATTTCTTTTTTGTTGTCTTCAAAGACTACAGCGTTTTTTATCAACAATTTAATTAATACTCCAAAACAAACACAGTATTAATCTTTTCAACTGATTTTATTAGTTGGATAAACATGAAGCATTTAAGAAAACAATTGTAATTGGCACTTGTTCATGGTATTGATAAATATCGTCTGCCTATTACAATTGAGAGAGTCTTGTCTATTTATAGATAAGTTTACGTAATAAAAATCTAGCCCCCATAAATGAAAAGTTAAGCAAATCTACCCAGTGGCGGAGCCAGAAATCAAAGTTCGAGGGGGCCGGAATATGAAAGAAATTTTCGTACAATGATTTTTTCAAGACTAAATCCAGTCATTAGAGTTTTAATGGAATGTTTTGGTAAATTAAAAAATTAATCACGAGTATTTTTGTTATCATATCACTCAACGAACGCGATATCATTGTCACAAGGTATCATTCACCATATTTTAGTGTTCTCGGAATGAAAATTATCCTTACTTTTTTATTATTTTTGAAATTGTGTAATTTTTTTTTATAATTATCTAAAAAAAATAGTATGTGAAATATACTCCAAAATAAGAAATCGGGAGGGGCCGGGACACCCCCAGCCCCTATGTAGATCCGCCAGTGAACCTATCTAATAGACTTCATAGCCTTTTTGACTTTTTTCTATAATATTTACTCCTAACTTTACAGATGTACAAAAATAAAAAGAACCAATTCGAACCAATGTCTGTTCGAGCTCAACTCATTTACTTGGCCTAAAGCTCGTCCATTTAGCATGCAATTCGCTAACCTGGACAATCGTATGGGTATGGTTTCTATCCTTTCAGACTCCTTCTGGATCAGTTCATTAACCTTTTCTCTTTCTATTCTATTATTGTACGTGTCCATTTTTCTTTTATAATTTGTGTTTGTACTTTGTACGTAAGTCCTTATTTTTCTTCTTGCATTTGTCTGTGGGACTATCTAAGGTTCTTTTATATGCCTGGAACGCTGAGAGATATTTTTTGCTTTAGCTTCTGATACTGAAAATGAAAATTAACCATATGTCCAAAGGCGTGCTTGCTCGATACTAGGCATTTGACAAGATATAGGTGTGGCTGGCTGATTGCAGACTTGAGAGCCCATTTCATGCTTGACATCCGGAACTTTTACCAATTTGCCAAGAATTGATGACGGAATCCAATGATTAATGGGGCACAATATGCAAGGATTTTTTTAGGACAAGTTGTTGAATCTTAAGTTTGAAGGCCTACGTATCCGAACCTTTTAAGGATAGTGTACAATTTGAAGTTTTGGTTCTTTAGTTTTCTACATTGTGTCCTTTTTGGCTGGCATTTTTTCCCTTCGATTCTACTGTACTTGCAGATATGTACCTTGTGGAGTGTTCCTCGCGAGAACAATGTTTTTATTTTTCTTTCGTTTGGTTGTAGCTTTCAGAACTATTGATCTGTTACACACACAAGAATAATGCATGTGCATATCCCACATATAGAGCTCAGGTTACATATGACCTAAAATTTTGGGCCCTTGGGTACATGGGGGTTTATATATTTCTGTTTATGCCGTGTTCTGTGATCTGCTTTTCCTTTTTTCAATTTCTCAACTTGCAGTTAGGAACTGTCGGATTTGAAATCTGACATATGTTACCTATATATACAGATCATTGGAATTTAAGATTGTTCATATTGTTGGGTCCACCCCGTGTGGGCCGGTTAGGCTTGAGGCCCAATGGGAGGTTTTTAGGGTTTTCTCATATAACTCTATAAATACTCGTACTTGTCTTGTTTATTTGTAGTGATAAAAAAGAGAGAGTCAGTGAGTAGGTGAGAGAGATACACGAGAGAACGGTGAGGAAATCATTGTAGTGAGATAGAGAGTGAGTGTGTAATCACAATTATCTCCAGAGTATAGTGAAATCCCCCTCCCCGTGGAAGTATGTCCGATTTGGCCGAATCACGTAAATCTGTGTCTCTTGTTCTTGCTTGATTTACTGTTTTCGTGCTTGTGGTGTGGCGTTTGGCATAACACATATCACTAAAGTACCTTACGGCCAACGTAGTAGACACAAACAATGGACGGATTGTTGCAACAGCATCAACAATCAAACACTATGTCAAGAGTAAGTTGGAGTGCGGTCAGTCTTGCACTGCCAAGGCAGCGGCAGTCGCGGAAGATGAGTTGGTGATTCAATTAGGTGGAGGGTCTCGAGTAGGGACAGGGAAGACGGATCCACGTTGATGTCAATAAAGAGGTCGAGAAGAAAGGGTTGAAGAACCATACGAAGGTATGCGACATTGTGAATGCCCCAACGGACGATAATTCATGCACGGCCTAGTTACTGATCGCATTCTTTACTATTACTTGGAATTTTCTGAGGGATTCTTTCGACTTTCGTTTATAGTTTTTATAGGAAGTGGTTTTGAAGTCGTCATAGTAGCATACCGATATCGCGAAATAATCTAGGGTTTCATCTTTACAATAGAAATTGAACCTGAAGAATTTTCTATGTATGTCACTGCTTACTTCAGAACAGTTTTTAGAGAACTCCTTCAGTTGAAATAGTGTAGATCTGTTTATTTTTATTGGAGAATGCATGTGCACAATAGTGAATCCACTACTTTTGATATTTGAACATTCTCAACTGAAGCCTGTATGAAAACACGGCCAAAGGCCCGTTAGACTGCTAGTTTGCCAACATTTGAACTTTTGGACTGGGCCTATCTTCGGCCCTTTTCAGTCATTCACAACTAAGCCTGGCTGAAAAAGTGGGTTAGGGCCGTTGGACTCCCTTTCCACGCAGGAACTGGGCTTATCGTCGGCCCTTTTTATTTTATGCCTATTTGAACATACCGAGTATATTTATTGACGGAAATGCCTACAATACACGCTCATTAAAGGTGTGTACTATATGTACCAATTATATGGTCTATATTGTTCCACGCCATTGGCATTCGTAACATTTTTTAGTATTTCGTAACTTTTCAGCGTATGATTCATAACATTTTATAGGATTCATAACATTTTGGTGCGTCTCGTAACTTTTATAAAAAACAAAAATCGTAACGTTTATTAATAAGAGATAATCGATTCGTACTGTAACTTTTATAGAGGTATTTATGATACACATCTAAATAATGAGTGTATATTATAACATTTCCCCTTACTGTATTGTTTTACAGAACAATATAGAATCATACCAACATTAATTTCTTCACCTTTTTTTAATGTTTTTGTGCGGTTACATGGATATAGATCGACCCTATTTATGAAACATGTAAAAATGCAATCAATTCTTTCTGACCATTTGATGTGTACGGGGTTTGATTCCGAGCTGGTATGTTATCAACAAGCCTTGGTCTAGTAGGTTGGTGGATTTGTTCAAGGGTTCGGATTTTTTGAGTAAGGCCATCAGAAAGTAGTAATTTATTTTGAATTCCTAAGTTTTGGTGTGAATGATCAGTCTTTAACAAAATCTTCAAAAAAATTACTAGTATTGAGATACACATAAAGATTTTTTGGGGGTAAGTGAGATGGGTGTAAATTGGCCGGGACACATTAACCATGAGGAAAAAAAAAATGGTACATCTTTCGTGGAGGACAAGTCAGATCCAGACCAACCATGGCCCACTAGTGTACTAATTTTTTGTAACCTATTGGGAAAAATTCCCATTGGAAGGCCCTACCTAATTATTCCAGATTTAAACACCCACCTACAACAAGGGTGCCCTGATAGGTAGGAGTATTATATAGCTACCCCAGAAAATTCCTTGCCTCAAACAATAACAAAAACAAAAATACAAAATAAAGAAAGATAAAATAATACTCCCTCCGTCCCTTTTTAAATGTGTACAATGAGAATACGTGCATTTTCAAACCCCTAAAAAATGTATTTTTCTATACAATTTTATGTCTTTCTTTACACCAAATTAAAGTGCTCAAAGAGTACTTCAATTTGGTGCAAAAAAATTTCAAAAATTTTGAGTAGA
Organism: Gaultheria prostrata; assembly: GCA_036023075.1. Lineage (NCBI taxonomy): Eukaryota > Viridiplantae > Streptophyta > Magnoliopsida > Ericales > Ericaceae > Gaultheria > Gaultheria prostrata. The sequence goes on along the minus strand of JAXBDA010000783.1, from coordinate 13,641 downwards.
AATATATTTTTTTACGTTCTAAAAAATACACGTTTCCCAAAGTACACATTTAAAAAGGGACAGAGGGAGTACCAGTTTTTTTTTAGTATGCTGAAGGGTTGCAGCTACAATCTCAGTTGTCCATCTCAACAATCAATGGTCCGAATTTAAATAAAACTCTTTCATGAAAGAGATAACTTTTACCTGGAAGAGTTCATTTTAAATTCAAACTATTGAATACACTTTTAGACGGTTATGATTGAGGGCTTACAACCCCAGTAGCGCTTTGGGGCGTTACAGGGCCCCGGATCCCATATTAAAATAGTGTTGTTTGGTAGTTTACCATTGTAAATTCATATCTACATTCTTCTTGTTGTTGCTTTTTTTCTTTTTCAGTAAATTTTTGGTTTAGATATTATTTGACAATGCAACTGGAAGTTTAATTAGTTTGTTGCTGCACTGTAAAGGCTCTTTAGAAAGTGGAGAAAGGAGGTTATGTATTCGACAGAAATTGAAGAAGTGGTTGGCACCCTGTTGTGATCCACCCAGTACTGTAGCTTTTTGGTTGGGTTAGATTTTAATACCACGAGACATGCTAGGACCAAAATGACTTTACATTCAACAATTTGTATAAAAATAATGAAGATGCAAACGGTACCGTAGACACACCGGTGACTCCGACCGACCCCGTGTTATTACAATAATCAAAAGATTTCGATTTTATATAGTCAGATGAGTTCGAGCATCAAGAGATGTATCAATATGGTTTCGATCTTGGATTGTCCTAAGAACTCAAGCCCTCAACTACTGGAGTGCTTTGTCAGGGGAACGGAAACCTACAATTCAAAAAGAAATTGAGACCAAGTTTGAATGCCTCTCATTTTGGGAGGAAAAGAAAGAAACAAAAAATCTCTAGAGATTCTAAGGTACAATAATAATCAATACCCTTCTCTTATTAGACATTTTTCAGTGCTCCGGACAAGGCATATGTACAATGTGATTTTTCCCATCAGCAAACGGTGGAATTGATCTTCTAAAAATAAAAAATTAATTGAGGTTCATATAAACTAGTCTGGACAACAATCGAGAAAAAAGAAGAAGCATGCAATGCAATTTTTGCGATGAAAAACTAAAGAAATTGAAGTACCCATAAAGTAAAATCAGTAGTTCAGATTCACGTTCCGGGTAATAAGTGAATCTAAACTACTGATTTTACGTTTTGGGTAAGTAGCACTTCTGAAAAACAAAATATCCAATACAATCAAAGGCCGAGACGTATAATTATGAACCTGTCCTTGATGCTTATCCAACTTCTAATGATATGTACATGTATAAAGTAACGCACTGAGTGATTCAAATCAACCTACAATTTTTACTTTTGGACTTTTTCTTTGCCAATTATGCATTTGGTATGATGTAAAATGAGAAAGTGAAAAAATGAGCTTTGGAGAAAAGAATGCACTCAAAGGCTCCTTTGCTTTTTCCAAGCCATTAGAACCCCACCCCACGTACAACAAAGCATCTTTGTGTGGCCCACCATTCCGTCAAACAATAGCTCTGATTGGCTGATTTTATTATGTTTGCTTTTATGAAGTTGATGAATCAGGTTGGTTTTCTGGTAAAATAATACTAATGGTAACTTATTATGTCGTGAAGCTTTTTGAATTTCAGTTTTACAAGTCACGTAATTATAAGGAAATCTGAGGAATTGTGATTGGGCTGGTTTCTTCTAAGTTCAGAGCTTTTGAAAAACAGCTAGCGATGCAGGTTATCCAGAAAAAGCCAGAAAGGTACTCCGAAAGTAAAATCGATCAGTGATTCAGATTCACTTGAATATTTATCTGAATCTCACTAATTTCTCTCTCGGGGCATTTTCGTTTGACAAATGTTAGTAGTAACTCGAAGTTGAATTTCTTATTGAGCTATTCTGGGAATAGAGATCTCAATTTTCCATTTTATGTACTATTTCTCCAACGATGCTCCGAAAAAAGGACTCTTTGTGTGTGTTTGGAGTTATTATGGAATGGAGAAAGAAATGATAATAAGATTGGAAAATTAGTTCAAGTAGAAGGTAGAAGAGACCCCTCAATATATTATTGTCTTGTACTTGGAATAGAGAATGAGAAGAAAATAGCTAGATAATAATCGAAATTTTAGTTTTTCTAATATTACAACCTGGACACTGATTTTCAAAACAAATTTTTTTTTTATCTTTCTTTGTTTTCTCGGAATTTTTGTGTACAAATATAGAGTTACTGATTCAATTATACTACAATACAAAATTACTGTCTATTGATTGGACATCAGAAGAAACACTGACAGGAAATTGAATCGAAAGTTGTGTGAAGTAGATCAAGTTGATTTGTATGCTTTGCCTTTTCCCTTTATAAAAAATAACAAGGAAAAAAGTGGTGGTTTTGAAAAGAAAAAGAAGCCATGCCATGCTTTGGCTTTTGAAGGGCAAAAAAAATATTAAAATTGAACATAGGCTTTTGTTAATTCCTTTTGATTACCTCATTCACCTACTTTCCAATTACCCATTAATCTCTTTCTGATTTGACCTATTTAAAATTTTCAATCAAATTTTTGCTGATAAAATGATTGATTTGCAATATCATTATGTTATTTTATTTTTAGATATATACAAGTATATGTGAAGGAATAATTCCTCCCTTCGAAAACAACCCAAACAAGGGAAGGGTAGGTTACCCAATCAATATGTCCATGGTCAACTCTACTCCTGGATTAGCTCAGAGTCAAAAGTTCAAATATTTTTTCTTGTTTTTGTCTTCCCATCAATTATCTTCCTATTTTCATATTTTACATCAAGTAATACGTCGAGTAAACTCCCAAGATAGGAGTAAAAGTAAGACGTAAAAGGGGATCAACTCGGCATGTTCCCGTCCAGTAATACGTCGAGTAAACTCTCAAAATAAGAGTAGAAGCAAGACGTAAAAGGGGATCAACTCGGCAAATTCCATTGAAATAAGATTCACAAGAAAAAGCATTTGCCATTCCTTGGCTATTAAGCTTACCCTCTTCTGAAAATTGGTACTTTAATCTCATCTCATTATATATATATATATTGATTGGAATGTAGCATGGAATTAATAAATACCAACAAGGGAGGTTGTTTTGAATTAGGTAGAATATTCTGTCCTTGGTCCTCACCGACATATGTCACTTTCTCATTAGTGAGCACATAGTTTTATTTTTTCAACTACAAGATCGAATGATTAAAAACAAAAGGATAGGATCGAAGCATACACTAGTTGCCAAACCCCAAGGTATTGGGCAGAGGCACGAGAAAGTAACAAGTATTTATCGTTCAAGAAATTACATGTTCGAATTTCACGAAAGTTAAAACATTCAAAACTTTGATCACTGGAAGGTTTATCCGATCTTTAACTTTAAGACTTCGCAATCAGTCAAGGTGCATTCAAGTTATAAGTTTCCAAGTAATTTGGATAATTGCAAATTTGCAATAACTTGCAAATCTTGATTTATATATTGGATCCTTCTACCGTCCGCTCACTGGGCGGACAATAAGGCAAACTCTTTCACGGAAGAGTTTTCACTTAATTTTTACACTCATTAAAGGCTCTCGAATAGAAAAAGTTAACTCTTCCACGGAAGAGTTTTCACTTTTTACACTCATTAAAGACTCTGACATAGAAAAAGTTAACTCTTCGATGCACGGAAGAGTTTTCCTTACGGTCCGCCAATTGGGCTGGCGGTAGAATTCTCCTTATATATTTTATTTCCGAAAGTTGTAGACCCAGACAAAAATTGGGTACCGACCTCAACTATACTTAAGATTGTCATGTTTGACAAAATTATACTAATTGATTGTAATTTTATAGTAGATTAATTAGTGGCGTAAAATTAAAGGAGAAGCTTATATATTTGTGGCTGGAATTTATTTCAGCTGCCTTACTTTCTTTTGGATGTCTTTTTTCCATCTCTTTTGCCTTTTGTTTTTGTTTTTTTTTTGTTTTTTCCTCTCAAAAGACCAACGAAACTGAATGCCGCGTTGAGAGGAGATGATGGCATCAAAAGTCATGGGATAGGATCGGACTAAAAACAGCAAATTTGGTATGCAATGATGAGGATCATATATAACACATGTTTTATGTATTCGTGTAGATATTTATATGATCTACGGGTGAAATAAAAATCGCACAAGAAAAAACAGGCAAAATATCTTGTTTGGTTTGCTTTTCTTGAGCTATTGGTCCGGTGTGAATTTTGCAAAAAAATTAAAACTGCGTTCCGTTTTGGTTTTGGTCGAAGTAAACCGAAAAATATATTTAACACTACACCATAATTCTAAGAACCCGTTCCTTCCTAACTTTTGACTTTTAGGCTTTTTAGTTGATGTATGAAAAGAGAACGATCTATCTCAAAAGGCTTGAAACATCAAGAAAACCAAAAAAAATCCTTCAGCAAAACCGCATCTTACCACTTAATACACTCATAACACTCATTTTCCACTCTTCGAATTTTTTTAGCTTGGAGTTTTTTTTTCATGCTATTTTATGTTTTCTAATTAAGTTGGGCTTTTTTTCAATGTTGTTTTGGTATGTGGGTTCAGTTAAATTTAGGCTTACAGTGAGTATTTTATTAATTCTTGTTTGTTTTATTTTATTGGGTTATATTATTTGCTCCAAATCGAATAAACCAAGAAAATCGAATCAAACTGGACCCAACCGATTTTATTTTTTTTTAATCGACCCCAGCCGAAGTTGTTCGGTACAATTTCAATCTTGTAATCTCGAAAATTAACAACATATACAAGTTTAGTTGTAAAATTAGTTACAAATTTACAATCCATACCCAACCGAACCGAACTGAACCGTACCGATTTTACCTTTGATTAATTTATTTCCCTACCCTCTGCCGACTCATGTTTCCATTTCAAGAAAAGAAAATGAAACCCTCCCAATTCAGATTTTTTCCACCGCTATATCATCGATTCGTCACGGCAAAAAGATCATGAATCCAAGTGTGTTCAATGGGTCCCAGTTGATTCGTTTATTCATTGAATCAGTCTTCTCCCTGATATTCTTCGAGGGACTAAATGGCACATTGATTTTGGACCGTGACCTACCACTCGTCTTGTTTACATGATTCGGACACAAATACGTGACCACTAACAACCATTCGCTGCTATGAAAAGAGACACAAGAAAACTAATTAATGACAACACAAATCAAATGAGGCCAAATAACAATTTTGTCGACTCGGAGGTGGCGTATTGCACGTGGATTGCACACGATACACCACGAGACTATAAAAAGATTTCAAGTCAAATTTCTGGTAGATGGCTTCTATGTTACTGTGACGTATACATGGACAAGATTTAGGAGTTTTTCTTGTGAAAGAAGCGGAATTTTGTTATTGAGCCTCGTGATGATTAGTCGGTCGTCCTAAGCTTAAGGAAAAATTAGTACAAATTAAACATATAATGATGTTAGATGAAAAATATTGAATTGGTTGCAATAAAAATAATGATGTCTGTTGGATTGCATAAATGCATGGTTGCACCTAGGGGACTTTTAATACTAATATCAAATCTAAAGTACTACTACAAGATTTTTGATGCTTGCTGTTTCGTTTGTTAGTTTGGATTTATTTTCTGTTTGTTTTTGCTGTTTTGCTACACCGCTTATGTTCTGTTCCTTTCGTCTTCGCTCGTTGCTAGCGTCCCTTTATCTTCTGACGATAGCATGGTGTGTTTTGTGTTTTGTAGGCTAACTGGTCAGCGTATTCTATTCTGTAGGCCTGAAGCTAAGGCGTGACAAATTAACTTCCTATAGGTTTTCGTCCATCGCTGTCATTTTTTCCCATGTAACAGCGATAACACAGTTAGAATAAAAAATTTCGATCTATTAGCCAAAAAAAAAAAAGTACTACAAGAGGATAGGAGCTAGTTTGATTACAGTGGTCCAAGTGAGAGAGAGAAGGTAATAAAAGAATTACTACGTGGGTGGTGGTACAAGGGACAGGGTGTATGAATTCCACTTAAGGAACACCACCCACGTTCAACCCCACCAAATGCTAGTACCCTTGCTTGCTGGCTATTCCTCCTCTTGGTTTCTGCCATACAAGAAAAGGACAATTATAATAACAGACTAGAAAAGTCCCCAACCCCATAAAATCGAACATAAATTTGTACCCTCTACCTTACAAATTTGCACTAGTATAACCTTTCATCTTCTTTGTATTTTTAGCCGGATCAATTTGCGCGCATCTCAATAAACCCGATTCAGTCAAGTTAATCATTACGAGACCAAAAAAATTCATAAGAGAGAACTCGAACAACCTAGCCTTAAAAAATAACCAAGTTTTAAACTCAGAATACATGAGTTTACGGCTCCGGCCAGAGCTACCCCTTTGGAATTATAACCTTTCCTCTTCATACCATACATTTAATCCAATAGATGGCACTAGCTATATTGCCTCGCTCATTAAAATGTTAGGCACGTGCCAATGTCATTCTTGTCCGTCCTTCCTCTTTTTTTTAACAGAAAAAAAGATGCTCTTGTGGGAACTTCATTGCATCGTTAAGCTCTGGCCCCGGGGTAACCGGTTGCCGGCCAGATTTAACCCAACCCAAAGGAAGGGACCTACCACCGGGGCACCAGTGGAGTGCATCACACCCCCCAAGCAGAGCCCAAGAACCGAACCGGAGTACAACGCAAGGTCTCCGTAGAGAACCACTGGACCCCCACCCCTCCGTTGAGCACCGGGTAGAGAATCCAATATTTTCGCGCCCCCCAAGAGTCGAACTTGGATCACTGCTGGGAAGGTGAGTGCTGCCACCACTGGGCCACCAACCCCGGTGGTTCCGTCCTTCCTCTCTCTCAGCATATTCTGTCTATTACCTGTGGGACCCTTCTCAATAACACCTTCCTTTTATGCAAGTCAATTGGATGTACGTAGATACAAGTACACTGGATCACGACCGGTTCTTAGGGTGAGTTTTCCATTTGACCAGATTCATTGGAGATAAAATCATCTCCCCACCTCATTTGATAAAATGAACCTCATTTTATCACCTCAACCTCATTTAATCAAATGAAAAACTCACCCTTACGCTTCGACGAGCTCCAGCCCGTATGGACCGTATTGGGCAAACTCCACTTACACATCCTATAGTTTGAGCGGGTTCAATTTATTGCATCTACATCCCTTGTAGTTGTTAAAAATTTAATCTGATATATCAAAAAATTAATACGAGCCGTTCAAAATGTATTAATGAAAGAGTGGAACATCTCTCTAAAAAATTATATATGTATTACGTTTATTGAGTACTTGGGTTTTTGTTAAAATAACAGGTAAATTTAAATTTTAAAAAGTTACTTCAAAATAAATTCTATTCGACCATGAGGCTTCCTTTTTCCAATTGACTTGAATTTTGGTATGGCTGTAGTACTCATCAAGCTCTGCAATATGAACAGTTCGGATCTAATATTTATACATGGGATGGATTATTTATATTTAAGGGAGAAGAAGAATCAAAGAAGAAGATGAGGGTACATTAGAATTTTAGTTATTTCCATTAATGGTGCAAGATTATTCCCATTAACATGGACAGAAATGGGTGCATCTGCAACTTTTTAAAAATCATAAGGGGTGCGGATGCAATAAATTGAACCACGGGGTGTAACCTTAAATGACCCAAACCACAGGGGGTGTAAGCGAAGTTTGCCCTATTTTTTTGAGCTAAATCACATCCATTTGTTCTTCTTGTTCATTTTTTTCTCCATTTTAGTAGAATATCATTACAAGAAGTTAGAGGGCTAAACAATGAATCTTGTTGCCTCGGATCTTCATCAAATTTAACAGGAAAAAATCTGAGAATTTTATGAAGTGCCAGTTTCTTTTTGATTTAGAAAATAAAAGGATCTATCAACAACGGTGATTTTTTTTATTGGTATATAGTATTAAATAGTGGGACTCAAGGGGATTTTAGTAAGGTAAAAATTAGAATTAGATGACGAGAAAAAATATTATTGAACTACTGGAAGCGACAAGAAACCCTTCAACTATCAGAGTTAAACAACCCAGTACGAAATATTTAAAAAGATGGTAATAATAGCAACTAATAATAAGAATAATAAATCGTTAAGCATGAGGTAAAGCTGTGTTTGGGGTATAAAAATACTTATTCCTTAATGTAACTCATAAAATAGATTAGAGGCATAGAAGGGTGCCGGAAAATGTCTCACAAGGTACATACAAAGATGAGTCAAATCCGACTGTCCCACACCCTAAGGGGTAGCTCAATTGGAAATAAGAATGAGCTGCTGCGACGTTCTAAATTTGAAACTTGACAAACTCTTGAAAGCAGGCCGCAAAAGAGAAACCTCTTGTAAATTATTTCTAGAACCATTAATGATGGTATGGTCTGCCTATGACCTGATCAGGAAAAAGAATAGTCCATATGCACGTAAGTTAGTTTGGACACCCACCCTATACCATCGGAAACAAAAGAATAAAAATGTGATGTCCCGGCAACATCATCCGCGTAGTAGTGGATTCTGTATGGGTTTGATCACTTTGATGGCAAAAGCCGAAAAGTCGTTATAATCAAATAAAGAGGAACCACCCCACACTACATGCAGACCACTACTGATAGTAGGAGTACTATTTTAAAAACAAAATTGAGTAGAAAAACATACTCCAAACTAATTTACCAGCAAAGAAAAGAATAATACAGTCAAAAATTCGAAGCGTACACCCGCCAAACGTAAGCAATATGCACGGACGGTGCATCTTAATCGTCTATGCATATTTTCGACGGTCCGAATTTTAAAAAGACTCTTACATATAAGAGTCTTTTTTTAAATCCATACCATCGATTCCGAAAATGAACAGTCCAGATGCGTACGCGCACGTACATATATGTGGGTGTACATACGGGTAGCCGGATTGTAATACAGTACTAATTTAAGTACACATGGCTTCATCCAAACCTTGAAAATCACCATTCCAATATTTAATCCCATAGAAACATAAGAGTAGTAGTTTATGAGAGAAGAGATCCCCCTCAAATTGAATCTTAACCAACTAGATATTGGAATAAAATGAAACCATAAAGTAAACCAAATGTCACCAACCCCCTAAATACCCCTTCTCCCCCAACCTCGGCTATTATTTACACTTTCCTCTTCATAGTTATTAAGCATAATAATAATAATATGGAAATTCCCACCTCTACTGATCAAACCCCCTTACATGACGGAGCAAGCATTTGGGTTCTCATCACTGAAAATTTGTGGAGCAGTACCGTACTGCTCCACCGGGTACCCGTACCCGTGCATGTACGAGTTTGGATACTCCTGTGGCACATACAGCATCCTATTTTCATCCGCCTGGCCTCCACCATCTCCGCCACCATCACCGCCTGCCTTTGCCGCTTCACCGCCTTTCACCTTCTCCCCACCACCACCGCCGCCTTTCTCTTTCTCTTTCTCTTTCTCTTTCTCTTTCTTCTCAGCGACATCTTTCTTCGGTGGGACTATGTCTACGGGCCTCTTGAGCTTCTCCTTCAGTATCTCAGCTAGTTCCTTCATGTCCATCGACCCTTTCACCGTCACCTGGTCCTTCTGCTCATCAATTGACATGTCTTGGTACCCTGTAACACCGTCAAATCTCCGTTAAACATGAAACAAATCCAAAAACACCATTGATACAATTCAAGGAGTTTTTCCTAAATTAAACCAAAGGTATATTTTGTTACATTTGGGGTTTTTTTTTTCCCTAAAAGTAAAGAAATTCACCAAAGGCAATAAAGTTGATTTCAAAAAGAGATTGATCCAAGCCGTTGTATTTTTTGCACCAAAAATCAATTTTTGACATATCTATCGATGCCGGGTCAAGCTGATTTTTTTTGTATACACACTACTCTGCGGGCTCTACAAAATAACCGGTTCAGATTATTGCGATGAGGTGTCGGTGGGGCCCCACAATGAGCCGTCCGTAAACTACTTGTTTCCGGCTCATCCGGAAAGAAGTTAATCTCTTTCAAAAATACTACTGTAGTAGAAACATTTTATACTACTCCATCTTTTTGGTTGTCTTTTTTTTTTGGATTTCAGATTTCTCCCGTGGGGACGACTAATTAATCCTAAAGATTTTCACAAAACTTTGGTCAAATACATTTTACGGTTTTCAAATTTCTCTCATCGAGAAAAAGAACAATTTATGATAACAATATTAACAAAACATTAGTACTATTAACAAAAAAAATCAAGCGCCTTTTAAGAATGATTAGAGAAACGCCACCTTTTTAATAGGGGAATGCTATTCTCACTCACCTTTGGTCTTGGTGACAGTTTTCCGAATCTTCTGGATACAACCCTGGCAGTGCAGATTCACCTTCATCACCGCCGTCGTCACCGGAGGCTGACGAAATCTCAAACGGAAACACAAATTAAATACACTTGCGTAAATGTGTAATTACTAAAGAAATTACTAGAAAACTGAATAAATTAAATTAAATTAAAACTGGTGATTAGTTTTGGATGGTGCTAAAATGCGGCCCCGAAATAGCCGAGATAGCCGGTAACGTGTGTACATGAATGAAGTTGAAACCTCACATCATCGCCAGTAATTTCAGTGAAGTGTCGTCGATATTTTCCTTATTTTTTTGCAGGTAAGTGAAGTGTCGACTCAAAATTTCGAATCGTAATGAATCCAGCGGGAAGTCAGCAGACAAATCTCTGTACCGAAAACCTCAATGATAAATGCAGCAATTAATACAGTAGGTAGGACCACCATGGAAAATCGGAATTGATCGGAATGAGTGAACGACTGAGATCTGAAACGTCAAGGGGCGATAACTTGCAGCAGATGCGGAATCAGGAGCCTATAGCGAGCAACTCACAATAGGCACATAGTGAGAATTTGGGCCATCTATAGTCGGAATAAATAGTTTATTTAAGATTCGGACCGTTCAAAATATTCTCAAAGGCCTGAGATTTTACTCATTATATAGTATAGCGACTACACGGCCCCACTCCCGAGATGCGGAAACGCAAAAGACAAGAACAACAGGATCCAACTTGGGGGAGGAAGAGACGAGGGAAACGACACAGGCGCAGATTAGAGTAAAATCATTTGCATCTATTTTTTTATTTTTAATTGTTTTGGAAATGGAATAATAATTCATCATTACCTCTTTGGATTTCTTGTCATCTGGCTTTTTCTCTGGCTTTCCTTCTGCTTTCTTTTCTCCTCCTTCGCCACCGTCCTTTTCCTTTTCCTTTTCCTTTTCCTTGTTGTCTTTTTTCGGCAATGGAGATACCAGTTGGACCTTCCTTTTGGTTTTCTTCTCAACCTCCTCTCGCAGCTTCACCGGATCTATTTTTCCGGCCACCGCCAATTTGGTTAACTCACCACCTCCTTTCACCGACTCAACGCCTACACACACGTATCCAATACTTCAAAATAATAATTAAAAAAAAAAATCAAAACAACAAAAAATCAACGGAAACTGGTGAACAAAAAATAATAAAGTCAGATTCAAAAATAATTTTTCCTTTTTTTTTATCTTTCAAAAGTAGTCATTGACATCACGGTGGAAAAAATCTCAAAAAGTAAGTTACTTGTAGGGATCAAAATCACACGGTCCTCTTCAATAAAAATGGACAGAGAGTAATATTTTGCTGAACTACTGAAATTAGAAGTGTTGAAACAGAAACCAGCGTTGAGAAAAATGAGAATCTCAGTGAAAAGGTAGAATATAGAAAACGAATCGGAAGTAAAAACAGAAAGACAGCCGATAATCCAAAACAATTGATTGACAGAGTAGAACCAGAGAAGTAATAAAATCAAAACAACAAAAAAATCAACGGAAACTGGTGAAGAAATTGACCTTCGATTCCTCGAACCATCTTCCTAATCTTAGTCGCACACCCCTCGCATTCGCAGTCCAATGCAACCTTCAAAACAGCAGAGGTTACACCGTCGTCCTTCTTTCCTCCTCCTCCTCCTCCTCCTCCACCTCCTTCGCTGTTTTCGGTTTTCTTCTTCTGCTGCTGCGGCTGCTGTTGCTGCTTCTGCTCATCGTTGTTGTTGTTCTGGCCTTGGTTGTTGTTCTTCTTCTGTAACCAAACAAGGGAAACAAATCATTAGAGCGGAATAGAATTTACTCACCCAAAAAGAAGAGAGTGAGGGAATTCGTCCAGTGTGCAAAATTGGAACTCTGAACTCACCTTGCCCATTGTTTTTCTGTCCTCTCAAATGGATAGGAATTGGGGAGGGGGAAATGTTTAGTTTGCAGTGTAGCTTTATAGAGAGCGGGGGGGGGGGGGGGTTGAGGTGGTTAGTGCGCTAGTGTGATGCAGTCCGTTGATTAGTGGGTTTGTTATCTATAAGAATTGATCGTGGTTCGATTATGGAAATCCGTCTACGGAAAATTAATTTTTTCAAATTTTTTAGTTTTGGCATGAATAGTCTGTATTTAATTGGTTTGGAGAGGATTTCAGTCGATCTACGCATAAATTGGCTTGAGCATTTTTGTTCGTCGACAAAAAAAAAGATATGCATAGTAGTTAGTGCGGCAGTTTGAGATAGTTCGGTTGATCAGTGAGTTTGTTATCTTCATCGTGCTACAATTCTAGAGGTTGGTCCACGGGAAATTAATTTTTTGTAAATTTCAAAATCTTGGAATGAATAGCTTGTATTCAACCGGTTCGATCTATACGCATAAATCGGCTTTGGACGCTTTCGTCGGTCGACAAAAATAAAAGAATATGCGTGGGACTGTTTTCCCCCGTGTGTAGTACTTTCACGCGTGGGTTCGACAATTGGCATTTGGCGATTGCTGCGAAATTCCAGTCACGTTTGTAGTGGCCATTTTGTTTTTGTGGCGTGGGGCCCTATGATTACGTGCTTAGAAATTCCTTGGTCAATGTATGCCTAGTTACTACCGGGCTTGGTGGCCCAGTGGTGGAACTTGGAAGCACTCACCTTCTACAGTAGTGATCTAGGTTTGATTTCTGGTGAGTGTGAAAATGCTGGATTTTCTACCCGGTGCTCTACGGAGGGGTGGAGTCCAGTGGTTCTCTACAGAGACCTCGCGTTGTATTCTGGTTCGGTTCTTGGGCTCTGTTGGGGGTGTAATGCACTCCACTGATGCCCCGGTGGTAGGTCCCTTCCTTTGGGTTGGGTTAAATCTGGCCGGCAACCGGTTACCCCGGGGCCAAATCCTACCGATGCAATGAAGTCCCCACAAGAGCATCTTTTTCGCAGTTAAAAAAAAATTAAAATAAAAAATAAAAAAAATAAAAAAAATAAAAAAAAATATATATATATATATATACACAACAAGTATCCAATGAGGGCTCCCTCCCTTTGCTAGGGTGAGGGACTTTCATTTCCGAATTGAATTTCAACGATTTGAACCGTTAGATGTGTTTAAAACATGTTTTTAAGGTTCACCGCAAGGATTCGTAAAAAAAAATACTCGGAAGGGCTTGATCCGATCAATTTTTGATAAAAACGCTATATCCTTGCGTTGGACCTTGAAAACATATTTTAAAAATATTGAGCGGTTCGGATCGTCGAAATTTGATCCGGAAAGTTGGAAAAATGCTAAGTCCCTCATTGTAGCAAAATGAGGGAGCCCTCATTAAAAATGCTCCCTAATAT
>JAXBDA010000782.1:0-71010 GCA_036023075.1 Gaultheria prostrata | reverse complement strand
AGAGAGAGAGAGAGAGAGAGAAGTGTAAGGGTGTTAACGAACCCAAACACAGAAGACTTTATTTATATTATGAGAGAGAAGAATACAATATGTAGCTAGGCAATGTGGGACAAAAGCTATTCTAACATTGACATCACATACAATTCAAGTGAGATGATGCTAACATTTACCCCAAACGGAAGGGGGGTCTTTATGTTTCCTTGGTGGGAAACAGATATGGATACGACACAGAAACGGCCATACAGTGAAACCTAAAAAAATAGGATAAGGGTACGGTGGGGATCGGCTGTGAAGATTATACATTTCTATAATTATTATTCTCCTACTAGGCATTAGAAGTCAAATTGCAAATAACAAGCATTAAGCACATGTCCCAAACAAAAGATAGATCATAGACTTCCTGTTCCAGAACCTAAACTTCCTGTTCCAGAACTGCTCATCCTAAAAATGAGGTTTTTGTATAAAAATAAACACATCACCAAGTTAGAAACACATTATTGACACTGCAATACTGCATGCTACTATATGTTATATGTATACTTAATACTTACCTGCCTCCCGATTCTGGCACTCCAACATTGAGTGCCAGAAACTATCGTCTCTTCTCCCCTATTCTCGGCATTTTAGGCGTACTTCTTGATGATATTATCGCGGTTTTCTATTTGATATTTTTCTTAGTCATGTGGAGCTTCATGTAACATTTTCTTTCATGTTTAGACCATCTTAGCTTCATCTTCATGGGACAAAAGTGTTCTCGCGCTTGTGGGATGTTTTTGAAGGAAAAGGTGCAGTTGGAACATTTCCCCCCACGCATGATGTTCTTCCATTAGTTTGCCGACCAGATGGAAGGCAATTGGCGTGAGGCACATTAGATGGGCAAATCCATTTCTGGGAGGAAAACATCTTCCATTGTTCCAAACTTATCTGTAGCTACTGTATTACTATGTAGTAACGACTATGTTGTGATTTATTAAAAGCTCCGGTCCCCGCATGCCCGTCGGTTCATGGTCGGTGCAAAGCTGGGACTCCTCGTACCAATTTTGACTCACTCAAACACCAGCTTTACTGAAAAAAATTAAAAAGGGAACAGTGCTACTGAATTTCAATTCTGGCGCCAACCATAAAAAGAAATGTACTTGCATTAAAATTCTAGCTCAAGGGCACATTTGGAAAGAAAAATACTTTTTGCAGCAATTATTATGTTCCCTTAAAAAATTCGGATCCCAAAGAGGGACTATGAATTTGGGATGGAGGGAGTACACAGCCAGCACCCAAAAAAAACACTCCATCCAAGCGAATCTTTTGGTGGTGTGTGATTTGCAGTGTATCCTTTTGCTCACAGTGACAGCAAAGATTTCACAGTGTGAATTCGAAGACAACAAGTCAACAACATTTTTAACCAAGAGCTTGTAGTCCAGTGGTTACCTCCTTGTTCTCTCATATGGGAGACTAGATCGAATTCGAGTCTTGGCAGAAGCCCAGTGGTTACTAAATACTAACGCTTCTTGTTTGTACTAAAAAAAAAAAAAGCATTTCGGTTTCTTTTCCATAACAATCATATATGTATGACAACGAACCTTATGAAATAAAGCAAGGACTTACTCTTAGCCTCTCATGTCTCAACCAAGGTGAACCCGCAGGTAGAGAGTACACATGCACATGTCTAACTTGAAACACCATCAATCAAATTAAAACAAAGAAAACCACCAAAATTGGCCTGCGAATTTTTCGCAACATCAATCAACCCATATCAACCCAGCAAACCGACTCGAACATTGAGGAAGTTCCATAATTCTGGTCCAAAAACAGTTGTCCTCTTGTGAAGTTGAAATTAACACGTCCATCTTCGGCCTCTAGGTTTCTACAAGAGCTGTAGATTTTGTCCATGCCTTTTCCCTTGAATACGAAAGTAAGACGATGTCCTTCCATGCTAAAAAACAAACACGTATCGTCCAAGTCTTTATGGTCCACGGGATCCCATTTCGTGTTAGAGTTATTCAACCTATAAAGCACCAAGCTAGAATTGTTCAGCCAAGATGGCCAATGAGGCTGCAGTAATTTTCCGTGGCTCTCCATAAAGTGCGAGAGGAATTTCGTACGAACCAGATGAGCTTTCCCTAGAAGGTCTGTCCATTCCAAATTTGCAAGATCGAAAACGAAAGTTCTAGTTGTAAAATTCACACAATACACTAGCTTGCCTGTGATAACCACCCAGTCTATGAAATGAAATTTTGCTGGATCCCCAAATCTGTAGGTATATGTAGCCCACGAATTGTCCCCTGGGTGGGTTATGGAAAGATTTATACAATCAGAGCGTGCAATAGCTAGCACTATGCAATGAGGATTCCCGTTCACAACATCAAATGCTCCACGATAAACTCCGTCAGCCATATATGGCAGTTTAATCTTGGCCTTTGTGAAAGGATTCAGCAAGCAGAAAGGAGAATCAAACTCTGTGACGCGGGCGTACTTGGAAACTAATTTGAAAAGGAGTAACCATGATTTCGAAGAGAACAAGGTACTGGTATCTTGCAAGTCAGGGAGATCAATGTTGTACTTCTCTCCGGTTGAGGTGCTAATGAACTCACGGTGACTTTCCCAAACGTTTCTTCTAATCATGAGCCACGGTGGTGCATGAGCATCCACAATAGGTTGGTAGTTTAAGGATGCATGCATGCAACCAACTCTTGCAAACGAGCGAAAACCGCAAATTGTCAGGGTAATTTAGCCTATCTTTGATCATCCATGCAAGGTTAGCTGGTAAGTTCGACCAATTATCTTTCTCTCTCGTCTCTTCATTTGCTGCCACACAGATACTTTCAAGAAATTCTTCCTTCACCATTGATGTTAGTGATGCGCGGACCCTGAAATAGCAATAATTAGGATACAAGATCAAAAAATTCTATGACGAAGGCATGGATGGGAAAGAGATATGGCAAAAAAAAAAGGATGAAGAAGTAAAGAAAAATAATAACTATTGTCTTAATGCATAATAAAGCATATATTTACAAGGTGTTATTCTAACTATTCTAATACCCTACTGACCCTCGGCCGGAAAAAGAAAAAAAGAAAAAAAAAGTGTTTCTGCATACATTCAAAAAAATTGACATTCAACCATAGAAATGGCAATTATGGCTCGTCAATTATCTGAACTATTACGACAATATTATACTAATTCATGAATCAACTACTAAAGGTAAATAATACAGACTAATTTATATGCTACTGTAAATATTTTATATGCTGTTAGATAATTAACAGGCTCACTTTAATCCAAAAAGAACTATCATGATCTCACAACATTAACATTAAACGTAAGGCGGAAATTAAACCACAATAACGGCATACCTGAATTCATTCTCATATACTTTTGGGATTCAGGAACCAATCAGTTTCTAGCAATTTAGTCACCAAAAGATGATGTAACCCTAATGCTTTTTTTATAGGCAGAGAGAGGATCAATTTTCTTATAGATCATAATATTTACTTTCCATCAAAGTAAATCGGTTTAGGAAATAACTTCCCTTGACCAACAAATATAGAATCCCGGGTATAAAAATATAGAGGATCTCGTCAAACCTTTGATTCATAGTGCCATATATAAAATATGTGGGTCATAATGACTAAATAAAAATTTAGTCTTACAGTTACAGGGGTTGAAATAGAAATCAAAATCAAAATTAAAAATCGAAACCAAAAATTAAAATTAGAAATCGAAACCAAAAGGAGTTCAATTGTCAGACACCTACCTACGACTACGAGTTCAATTGTACAACGTCTGACCTTGAAGCAGCAGATTCAGAGGACCAAAAGGGCTGGAATGCACGAAACACGGTTTTGGACTCGTGTACTTTAAGTAGGAGATCTCTCGAATTTGTGTCCCACAGAGTAGGAATTATGAGAAACGCGAAGTACCAAGAAACGGCACCCGGAAATTACTTAGAAAGTGGAAATGAGTGACTCAGATGCACAATATCCGGATAACATCTCCGTATACATAGCTGAGGAATTATTCCCTCCATTTATCTAAAAGTACCCTCTCTCCTTTTATGTCGTGTTTATCACATAGGATAATCCATTATCAAGTGCAACAAATTCGTTTTCTCGATAGTTATCCACCCAAACAAGAAGTAACATTAGAAACAAAAAAATCTAGGAAAACACAAACTTTAAAGCCAACTCTGTATACAACTCTCAAAGTTTAAAAAAAAGCCATGTTATTATAGGAGGATTTATTTGACCAAAATATTTCACAAAATGTGGGTTTTCCCTCCATGTTTGTTGCGAGTTCCTTTATTGCCGATAGATTTTCCATTTAATTAGGGTTAAAATTATGAGTCCATCCTTAATCCTTATACGTAGTGTGTGTGTGAGTGCAAACAAGTGATGTGTAATAGATGGTGTAGTTTCATATAATTCAGGTGCCAATCATAGGGGCAAAGGATCCATGTATACTTTTTTTTTTTTTTTATGTAGTCATGTTCCGAGTCGCTCCGTGCACGCCACAGGATCATGTAGGAATCGTCTGAAATATCATGTGGCTACATAGAGCGACTTAGAACATGATACCGGACAAATAGGGTCACTACAAGAAAAATCACCATTCCCGACTAACGGTTAGTTGGCTAAGGTAGCCTATTTAGTCGGCAAATGCTATCCCCGACTAGAATTTCAGTCGGCAAGTTTGGTCGGGCTAGGACTGTCGGCAAAGGTATTTTCCGACTAAAACAAAATCTGGTCGCCTAAGGTTGTCTACTTTAGTCGACTAGCGTTCCCAACCAAATATTTAGTCGGTATTGTGTCTTAGTCGGGAAATGTAGGGACAATGGGAGACTAAATATTTAGTCGGGCAATGTAGGGACAATGGGAGACTAAATATTTAGTTGGGGAATGTACGGGCTATCGGAGACTAACAGTTTAGTCGGCCAAAGTATGGATTATCAGAGACTAAATACTTAGTTGGGGAATGTAAAAGTTATTGGAGACTAAATATTTAGTAGGGGAATGTGTTAGCTATAACCAACTAAATATTTGGTTGGTAATTATCTGCATGATTTGGTACCAATTTTACAAAATTAAAATTCCAGAATTGGGTACCAATTTTTTTCCCCAGTTCTGATTTCCTGCCAATGTACTATAACTATTACTAAATTAATAAATTCCAAGATATAAACAACCAAACATTCATAAATAGAGGTCTGTATCCATATTCCTAAAGCAGAAAATAACAATACGTGTAAGCGTAACAAGTTCAACAAAACCCAACCTGGATAACAAAAGGTATCCAAATCCCTACACCGCAAAATACTAAAAAATTCAAGTTCAACAAAAGGATAATCAAAAAACATCCTAGCATAGAATCTACTGACAAAATCCAACTTTGATCTTCATTCATCCAAATCCAACTTTGATCTTCATTCATCCAAATCCAACTTTGATCTTCATGCATCCAAGCATCGATCTGTAAAAAAAAAAAAGAACAATTCAAATTTTTAAGATTGCATAAAACAAAGCCAAGTATGTCAATTGCATTTTTAAGACTGCATAAAACAACACCAAGTGATCCACCAAAGAAGCAATCATGTATTATGACAACTGGAACTAGGTATCAGCTAGCTAAAGAAAACTATATACTAGGGCATGGCACCTAGAACCAATTTGACATCTCTATTTCTC
This sequence comes from Gaultheria prostrata, assembly GCA_036023075.1. Classification (NCBI taxonomy): domain Eukaryota; kingdom Viridiplantae; phylum Streptophyta; class Magnoliopsida; order Ericales; family Ericaceae; genus Gaultheria; species Gaultheria prostrata. Next base: position 65,334 of record JAXBDA010000782.1, on the reverse strand, counting down.
ACATCCAGAAGTAATGGTTCATAAAGGCAGCAGAACAGTATAATAGCCAGAACAAGAATCATAAGACTATTCAATGTTGTCCATTTGGCGATGTTCGATGAAGAAATTGTGTATAACTGCTTAGAAATAATGTAGGTTTCAGGAATTGAAGTGACAATGCGTGGGGAAAAACACTTCATGCCGAAATGTTAGTTTGAATAATCTAGAAAATATCCATTCGTTTACAAGTCAATTCACACTCTTACCATCACACTCATGGCTGATCTCCAGTATTTCACTTCAATTATCGCTCATAGTTTGAATATTGGTACTGATATATGCTAAGAAGCACGGACACAGATATGCAATACGGGCGCAACATGACACGGACACGCGGATGCGTCATTTCTTCAAAAATTAGGACACGGACACGTCAAACATTGGAGTTAATACTCTAGCTATATATAGAAATAGTAATGATGGTAAAGTAAGGTACAATTGTCTAATCGCAATCGGTAAGTTTGGATAAATGCACAATCACCTCGTCAAAAGTTAGAGAGCCTTGCACATTTCTAAATTATCCAAACAAGGAAATCACAGATTGACAGCTTCAGATAGTGTGTGCACAAAACATAGCAGCAACCAACATCAAAGCACAAAAAGCACTTCAGGTCGTTGCTATTTTTTTAGAACCAACATCAACATCAAAGCAGTGTGTTCAATTTTTTTAGAATTCTCGTGTACGTGTCCGTGCTACATAGATAAGCAACTATATCCGAATCTGGAAATCAAAGCTTAACATCTAAAGCAGATGACCTGATATGCAAACTAGAAACACATGGATTATGTTTAGTTGCTAATACTTCCAATGCTCTCATAGGGTCAGCCAACCACAGAAGTTTTTAATATTCAGAAGTGACTGGGGAACAAATCTATTTTCATGCAAAGACTTCATCTACAGATTTTAATGGAACCCCAGATTCCATTTTCTCAAATGAGAGGACTATAATAGACATCACCACCACAGTTCTTTTTTCACTCTATTCATGAAAATTAACATGAAAACGTATCACTCAGAAACTGTACACCCCAAAAAATCTTTCAAATTCCCCTACTTATATGTATGACGAGACATATAGGAAAGAGAGAATCCAAAGAATCAAAATGTGAAAAGGGTTTGCAAGAAAGGACCTTCAACTTGCAGAAAAATTCAAGATCATTTGCAGAAAAAAGTTTCTAACACAATAAAAAATTAACAAAAAAGCTTACAGAAATTTTCATCAGCAGAAATGGAACAGTCAGTCAAGCAAGATGAAAAAGAAGATCACTAGTTAGTGTCCAAGTAGGTCCTAATCAATTTCCAGATAGAGACAAGGGGAATCTGACTCTCTGTTTGTAACAGTGCAAAACACACAGGGGGAGAGAGAGAGGGGCGGAGGGTGGGGGGAGAGAGAGAGAGAGAGAGAGAGAGAGAGAGAGAAAGAGAGAGATATAGAGAGATCATAATGACGTACCGATATTAGCACCATCACCCTGATCCCAAATTGCCTTGTCCCTTCATATGTTGCATCATAAATGTTTTAAGCATGTCGATCTCCTTTTGTAGCCTTCGCTCATTCTCATCCCGTCGTCTTGCCTCCTCCTCACGCCTCATTTGCTCCTCTTCGCGCTCCTCGCGCCGCCTTTGCTCCTCCTCCTCCCTCTCCTCACGCCTCTTTTATTACCTTCAGCCTAACATATGCATTCATAAATTAGTTAGCGTATCAATTAGTTCTTCTTCTTTTTTAATAAAATATCATGCAAATATATTTCGACGCATAAAATGTCTCACCGAAATGGTCATTGCAGCAGCTAAGGATGTTGAACCCAAAGTATGACCAGGAGGTAAAAGTGTTCTATTTAGTTTGCCAGCTTTTTTGCGGTCCTGCCAGTCTGGATGGGTGAATATATTATCAATCAGCCACTTCCATTCATTCATGCTAATCCCTCGATATGGATGCTGATATGGGTCGAGTTCATTTGGGTCGAGTTCCTTTGCCTCCTTCATCTTCCAGTAACGCTTGCCCATCATGTGTTTCCATTCCTTATATCGTAGGTTGGCCTTGGCATTAAAAGCTTCCTCAATTAAGCCTGTGTGCTCATTTCCTTCTTCAATGTCTTCCCCCAACACTGCTTCCTTTTCAGTGACTTTAAATTTGTCCTAGAAACATGCAATAAGTGGAATTTATCCCTAACCTCTATTCATTATCACTTGAATCATTAAATTTGCAAACTTTAGACATTCTTACCCGAACAGCTTGCATTACGAACTCCTGCAGCACTGAATCAACTCCTTTCCAAGAGTGAGCAAAACCAATTTTAGGACACGTCTTCCTTATTTGAGACCCCAGTTCATTTGACAGCTTGGTTGCATTCTTACCACAAAAATTCCTCATTGACGTTAGCACATAAACCGGTAACCTCTCCCCATTACGGGAAGCAATCTCCTTTCGCACTCCTTTTCCAAGTGTAGGCCCTCGCTTACGCTTCTGACTTATTGAAGGTGCACCTGAAAAAGAACAGTGGGTAACTTTGCTGACAGGATTTCATATGTTCCTACATTCGACTCATTAGTAACGTTGCATGGATGATGCAGTGTAGCAAAACTGAAGTATTAGGAAGAACCATTAAATGAATATTGATTCATACCAAAAAGCACAGGTTAGATTATGCTCCATCATAAATTGAGCACTTCGATTCCAGAATATTCCAAAACAACATCCAATAACTACATAAATCCTGCTAACTAACAGATGTTTCATTGTTTGCCATTAGACTCTAGCCATTACTCAACTGTTTCTCTCATATGTAGATGAACTTTTGAAAGGAAAATTTGGTTTCTGTGTAACCATCTTCAGTGCCTATGAGTTTATAAACATCCAACCACTGGTATGGCGTTGTGAAAACCTGCCAAGGTTAATCACTCCTCTATATAGCCCCTTTCTTAGCAGCGACCGGTAAGAATTTGAAAACGGCTTCTAGATTGGCACTTAAATTTTCCTTCTACGATAGAATAGCAAATTATATGACACTTTTGGCATGAAATTTATCCAACTAGAAAACAGAAATTTATCCAACTAGAGATTTTGTCCGAGTAGGTCATGCTGCTGGGAGTGATATGAGTTGATCATTTAGGACCAATAAACTTGAACAAACGAGTAGATGTATTTACCTACAACACTCGTACGACTAGGAGGAGATGAAGGGCTCAAAGGAGAAGATGCCTCAATCTGTGGAGCAGGTGTTGTAGCTGCTGTATTATTTGGTATTGCTGCAGTTCTACACAATGTGGCAGTCGAGTTGGAGGATGCACTACTCTTTTTTGATCCAGGAGCCATTATCCAATCTGTCAAATTCTCAAATTCAGTCAAACGTGCCCATGAAAAGGAATAACCGTACTCATTTTGCACATAACTGATTCAATCAAAACTTCAATCAAAGCATAGATACAAATAACTCTAGAAAAAGAGAAATGCAAGTGTTAAAACAAATTTTAGAAGTAAATCTTGATTAGATGTAGGGACTTTTACAACCATCAAACATCTTAGAATTCTATATGGATTCCATACATCTGAATTAACGTAAAAAAGCTAGTAAAAAATCTATCGAAAGCAAAACATCAGCATATCGCAGCCCATAACCTATTCCAAACCCCACAACTAGAAACCTCATGATTAAAATAAAAAAGAACAAAAATACATTATAAAACAAGTGTTTTATAACCATACTTTAATCCTGGCCTAGTTCCCCCAAAAAAATACACACACATGTGTATATATATATATAGAAACCTCATGATTAAACTAAAATTTATGGGTTAAAACAAACAGAGAACGTGCATAAAATTACCTTCGGACACGGCAGTTGATAGACGGGGTAAAACTAAATCACGACTTTCCCAAATCAGTTGCAATCGTATATCTGTTGAAAAGGGGGAAAAAAATTAAACTAAACTTTATGATGTAGATGTGTGTGTGTGTGTGCATGTGTGTGTGTGTGTGTGTGTGTGTGTGTGTGTGTGTGTGTGAGAGAGAGAGAGAGAGAGAGAGAGAGAGAGAGAGAGAGTACGAGGACTGTCGGAGAGAAGCAGAGAATTGGATCGGAATCTCTAACCGGCGGAGAGAAGCAGAGAATTGGACCGCATGTGCGTGTTTGCCGAAAATGAAGCCGTGGAGATTTGTTTATGAAGGAAGAGATGAGATTTGTAAATGGACTTGGGGGTGAATCTCTCAATCCATGTCTGTATGGATTTGCCGAAAGAGAGATTTGTTTCTAGGTTAACTGGTTTTCTCTCATTGCCTACAAACAACTAGTCGGGTATTATCCATGTACCCGCCAACATTTTCGGCAATTGTTTAAATTCCCGCAAAAAATAGTCCACTTCACCGACTAAATTTTAGTTGGGAAAAATAAAAATAATTTTTTTCTTTTATAATGCCCAAGTGCTTTGGCAAAAAAACCATAAATTAATTTTTTGATTTTGGGGTTTTGTCTTTATTCAAATTTTTTCTACATTTGTTAGTTTTGTGTCAAGTTTTTGTGGTTCATTGATTTGTCTCGACGAAACGAATCCAAAAAGTATAAAGTTATGGTCGAAACTAATTTTTTTTAATAAAGCCAAAATTAATTTAATAGAAATTACGTCCCGATCAATAACCTTTTTAAACCCGATTTAGCCAAAATTTTACGGCAGTGTTTTAACTAATAAGAACAAAAATATCAACGGTCTCGATCATTTTAATTGTATCACAGCCACGTGGCTACTTCACATTCTAATACAGTGCAAGACTTAGTTAGCTATTAACTACATTTAATGTATAGATTTTAAAGGTCATCACCAAGTCAATATTTACAATAGTCGATCTGAACCATTAAAATTTTATTCCTCGCTAGTTTCATCATTGTCACCAAAAGTGAAGATCATCGGATATCGGCAACTGCGTGATTGGATCACATTTAATGCATCTAGAGGCCTTAAAGTCGTATAGTGGACAACCCAAGCTCCACCTAAGTTTTTTTTTTTCGATCGGAACCGTTTAACTTTTACTTATTACATGACACCATCAGTTATACAAAAAGTTAAGAAGATCGCGTATTGTTAGGCATTTAATCGGACGAAAACGTACCTTAAAAAAACACAATTGGGTCCCGATTGATGAGCTTTTTAAATTCGATCGACGAGAAAATTAATATGATTGATTTTTCATTAGAAAAAAAAAAAATCAACGGCTCGATCACTAAAATAATTACTAAAATAGAGAAAATTGTATTTTTCAATGGATTGGATCACGTGTGTGCGGAACAAGTGTGGCTTGTGTATTTTTCTTTGCCAACTAAATGCTGACTAGATGATTTAGTTGGGACATATCATCCCACATTTGTCGACCAGATAATTTAGTTGGGGAATATCGTCCCACATTTGCCGACTAGAATTTTAGTCGGGAAATAAAAAAATCCCCGCCAAACATTTTCGTGAAATTTTAAATTCCCGGAAAACTATTGCCGACCAAACATTTGGTCGGTAATTAAATTCCCACCAAAATTAATTTTTGGCGCGATATTGTCGCCGACCAAAACAATTTCTAGTCCGCAAATGTATGGTTGTCCCGACTAAATTAGTTTAGTCGGGGATTAAAATCAACATTGGCCAACCAAAATGCATCTAGTCGGAAATGGTATAGCAATTGGAGACTAAATTATTTTAGTAGGGATTTTTAGTTGGCAATTGTGTAATTTGTTGTAGTGGGTATAGAAGATTCTTGGCCCAAATAGTGTGCTTTTGCTACTGTTGGTGAGTGTTTGGCAAGAATGAAGGTGTTCAATTGCCTCAATCCTACTATCGATGAAATTATTGTAGGACTTTTAAGGGAAATTGACCTGGGCAATTATGGTCTAATTATATTTAGCAGGAAAAGAAGTGCAGGGATACCCATCTTCAGTCCTAGCTTCTTGAATGAATTTCTGATGATTTGAAAAAATAAAAAATCTTCTGTCCTTAAGAAATTTAGGCCCCGTTTGGCGACCGGAGATGATTTTGGATGGATTTGTAATGAGGGTGGATTTGTAATGAGGGTGGACCCACTTCCTAAGAAGGGTGGATTTGTATATGAGGTGTTTGGTTGGTATTTTAAGAAGGGGGATTTGGAAGGTGGATAAAAGGGAAAATGACTTAATTGCCCCCGATTTATTAATTTTATGGACAAAAAGAATTAATTTCATTACAATTAGAATAAATACACAATAATTAGATAAATATATTTAAATTTTATTAGATATTTAATAAATAATATTTCTGGAAAAAAATTCAAAAATTAATTAGTAAACATTAATTTTTTTTATGATGGTTGTGAATTCTTGAATTGATTTGTTGCACCAAGAGGCAACCACATAGGATCATTTCCAACTATCCTTGTTTATATCGACTTCCTCTGTATCAAGAAAAAAGGTGGTCTTTCTCCTCTCATTACAAAAACCAGATCTGAACGGAAAAAACCCTCATTCAAAATCTGAAAAAATCCTCTCTCTCTCTGTCTCTCTCTCTCTCCGATCTTGACCAAATAGTGTATTTAGGGGCAAACTTCACCAGTAGAAATGTACCGGAAAAGGCCAGTACAGCCGGAGAAGAACACGACGTCGGAGAAGAACGAGTCTCGTCGCCGACTACCTCTTCGTTCAGGACGTAAATCTCTCTCTCTCTCTCTCCAGTGATAAACACCCGGATTTGGAGGGGCATTTTCGTACCAAAAACCCACAAATCCCCCCTGATTTGCTAACGACAGGGGGGAGGCCGTCGTTACCTAGTCCGGGTGCGCCCGGATTTCTACTCCCAACAGTAAAAGAATTCTTCCAAATTCGGGGGTGTGTTTTGGCATCCCAAACGCCGGCTTAACGTGGGCCCGGGATTACAAATCCGGGACGGAGGCATATCCGGGTGCAAATCCGGTCGCCAAACAGGGCCTTAGGGTCGATGTTACAATTAAGGGGCTCAATTACAATGTAAAGCCCACCGCTAAAAACGAGAATAATAAAGGAATTGTTATAGTACCATTGGCTTAAGGATTTTTTAATTTTGGCTATATTAATTTTTTTTCTTTTGTTAGTTTTGCGTAAAACTTTTGGTGACTAAAGGTTCGTTTTGACGAGAGGAATTGGGTAAAATTATGACTTTTACCCAAATATTTTGGAAAATGTCCAACTGTTTTCTCATATTTTTTCTTGAATATTTTCTAAAATATTTGAGTAATTCTCAAAAATTTTATTGTTTCTATTTCTCACTTCAAGACGAACATATAATTATAAAAAATTTGGCCCAAATTATCAAACGCAAAAAGAAATTGAATAAAGACAAAATTAATAAATCCTTAAGCCAATAACACTGGAGTTGTCCTAAGTACATTTCGATATTGGAAGACGATGACATCAATAATATTAGAGACTCAGAGAAGAGACAAAAAAAAGAAAAAAGTACAAACACTTGAACCATTCAAATTGAGTCGGGAGATTTAATTTGGAGATGAAAAGAGCTATAGTTAAAAAAAAAAAAAAAAAAAAGGGTAAATCACCTAGACAACCCCTATACTATACGAAATGGAACAAGACACCCCCTAAACTAAATAAACCTACGACGACACCCCCTCAACTATCGAAAAGGTTTAAAAATCCTAACTCCATTAAAAAAGGCCATAGAAAGACATTTATGACCCTCATTATATCGATTCCTCCTCCTACGTACTAACACTTGGTCGATACATACACGAATACACTTCTCATTACACTCTTCCACACCCCGGCCCAAAACGACGTCATTTTGGGTCTGTTGGGAGGAAGGAAGAAAAAAAAAAAAAACCATTTTTTTTTAAAACACTCTCCTCCGGCTCCTCACCGTACGGCCTGACGACGCGGTCACCGGTTCCCGCCCACCCGGCATCGTTGAACCTGCTCAGGTGGCGAGCGAAGGCCTGGTCGTGGATCCGACGGCCAAAATCGTCGCGCATTCGTTGCAGCTCGGCCTCGGCCTGCTCGCGCGATTTCTTCGACGACGAGGTCCGAGGCGTCGTCGTTTGGGAGGTGAAACGACGGAGGTGTCGAGGAGGTGTTTAGGGCGGCGGTCGCCAAAGATGGAGAGGGAGGTCGGAAGGCGGGTCGCCGGCTGAGGGTCTGGTTTTCAAAAAAAGTCATTTTTTTTTCCCAACAGACCCAAAACGACGTCGTTTTGGGTTGGGTTATAATTTGGGGAGGGAAATGTAGAAGGGGATTATACGTTTACTATGATACGTATAATGTCTACGATACAGGTATAATATACAGAGAGGGGCAAGTTTGGAAGAAAAAAATGTATTTTGCCAAAAAAATTAACAGAACTAGACGGATTGCTAACGGAAGGGGTGTCGGGGATAACGGAAAATACTTGAGGGGGTGTCGTCGTAGGTTTATTTAGTTTAGGGGGTGTCTTGTTCCATTTCGTATAGTATAGGGGGTGTCCAGGTGATTTACCCAAAAAATAATAAGAAGAAGAAGAACCGTATGCAAATGCATTCAAATTCGATAAAGGGCTCTTTCACTGCTCCACCAAATGTGAGTTTGTCAAGTATGCATTTTTAAACGTATCTCTAGCCTGAAGCTAAGATGTGACAGGTTAGCATCGTTTGGTCTGCTATCGCCGGCGCCTTTTCCCTTGTATAGGCAAGTTGGTTTAATGAATTTTTTTCTCTCTTTGCAAAAAAAGAAAAAAAACATGTGTCTCTAGCATAATTCTTTATTTATTAGGTTGATGTGTTGAGAGGGAATTTTGATATCCACAAGACCCAGGAATAAAAGGAGTAGAGTAGAGGGACTGACTGACCCCTTTGACTGATGTCTTCTTGGGTGTTTTTGTAGACAAGTCAGTCCCTTTTTCTTTCTTTTTTATGGGTTTGAATTTTCTTTATTGAGCTTGAGAGTCCAGTCCATAATATATAAGCAAATTGTCGCTCATTTTGTTCATGTATTGGAAAAAAGCTCCTCCTGGGGGTGCTTAGCTTCCTCAACAACGACCAGTTCCCATCCCTGAGGAACACCTCGAGAACATGGAGGTAGAGCAGGAGGAGAGAGAGCCGAAGAGAGAGAGGACGAGGTTTACGGAAGCACATAAAGAGGCAATGAGAGGTTATGCCGAAAGGTTGGGTTCGCTCTTACGAGGGCATGACCAACATCAACTCTTTCAAGAGTTGGATGAGGAACAATAAGAGAAAGTTCTATGTCTAGGCTGCCGAAAGCTCAACCAGTACACACACACTCTCTCTCTCTCTCTCTCTCTCTCTCTCTCTCTCTCTCTCTCTCTCTCTCTCTCTCTCTCTCTCTCTCTCTCCATATTTCTTAACAGCTCTTTGTTGTTATGGTGAGCATTTTTTGCCATGTCGTACGTGCCATTTTAGTTGGGATTAACTTCTTGTTGGTTTTTTTTTATATTTTATTTTACGTTTTCCCTTAGATGTATATGTGTATATATATGTTTATACACACACATAGTGTAGCTCGGATTCATTCTGAATGTAGTGAACTAGTTTTACAATGTCACTAAACTTGAATTTGAACTTCTGGTTTTTCTGTGCATTTTTTATGCGCTTCTCTGCCCCCACCCCGTAACTTCATATAACCAACCATAGTTTACACAGCCTCACAACATTTTAAAATACATAATTCACATAGTTTATCATACAGAGTCCACATAGGGTTATACAATTCCCATAAGTAGTGCACATAGCCTCAACTTCATAATTCCAACCCTAAAATACAGAGTTCATATAACCTTATGATACATACCTCTTTGACTGACTGATCTCTTTGATTGATGTCCTCTTGGGTGTTTTTTAGAAGTCCTGTCCATCATACATAAGCAATTTTTTGCTCATTTTATCCAAACGGAAACGGTAAAAAGAAGATTAGCACTGCTACATACACAGAAAATATACCCAGAATTGACACAGAATATATAAATCAAGTAAATTTGGGTCATTGATTTTTCAAATTCTGGGTACCTGCTAGACTTTCTGAAAGAAGATTGACTGATGGGAAAAATTCTTGTCTCGAAAATTCAATGTAAAAGAAGGTTCATAAGTCTGCATCCTAAACAGGGCCACTGAAAAAAATTTGACTTGGGCCTTAAATAGAAAATTGGCCCTTTTCATTTGTTAGCCAGTAATCCAATCAAACTTCCATGACCCAAAAACAAAAAAAAAATCCAATCAAACTTGGAGACTCAAATTTTAACAAAATTATGCGCAAGCTCTCGTGGGTAACACTGGAGTGAGATTTTAGAATCTGTAAAATTTGCGGCAATTGTACTGAGTATTGTCCAACAAATAGCTTAGACGACTATATATGAACTTTTAATTTACGATCGTCATGAATTAGATTATAATAAATTGCTTTGTGTCATTTACCATTGTTGTGGGCCACAATCCTTTCATAACTCGAGACATATTGGCATATAATGTAGGGCCTGAGACATATTGGCATTTTTCTTTTTTTTGTAAGGGTAGCGTTAATCTGTTAAAAAATAAAATAAAATAAAATAATGGTACCACTAAGGAAATAGTGAGATAAATTAATATAATGAGTGTCGACACTACTCCATCAACTCAAATTAATATAATGGGTGTCGACACTACTCTATCAACTCAAACACAAAATCTTCCAGCAACTAAGTTTTGGTACAAGGCCATTGGGCTAGAAATAATGGCGGATGTTGGATTCTTGCCTATTAGGAGCCGAAACAATATGTATTTCTACATTTATAACCAAAAAATGTATTTTGCAAGTATATATTGCTCAAAGTTTGAGGAAGAGACAAATTGAATGTACATGCATGTTGCCATTTAATTTATACGCACACCCATAAATGATTGATAACATGAAATTTTATGAATTTTTTCACACAAATAAAAGAATTATGGGATTTGTGGGGCCAATCCGGCCCATAGACTTTACTAAATTAACCCAAAAAATTAATACTCTACTTGTAAAGTGTAGTCATAAAGTGTACTTGCACATGCTTTTACATTTCTATAACATAAAGTGTAGTCATATATTTCTGTGAAACCTATGATAAAATATATTTTGCTCCTTGCACACGCTCTTACAAATATTTGTGGACGGAATGCGATTTAGTATTTGTCCAGGTGCACTGGATATAATTTACTATCTTGTAAAATTAATTTGAAATATTATTGGCTGCTTCTATGGTCAATTTTCCGTTTAATTACTCAGATTGCCCAAATTAAAAAATTGAGATCCAATTACACAAATATTTATAAAATCAACTTACCAAAAAATTTTCCTTACCCAACAAAAAATAACTACGTAACAAATACAGAATGAGACTAAGAAATTACAAACACACGATACCATAATTTTGAGAATCTGAATCTATATATATTCGACCTATGATTTCACAAATATAATTTTTTTTATTTATAAAAGAGCTCCTTTTGACTCAAATTTTTATGTCTATTGAAGTAAGTTTAACTTAGAGGGTAGCTCAAATATTTTCAAATATTTTTTGAAAAATATTATTGAATCATAAAGAGTCTAAATTGGTGAAATGCATTAATGGACAGCTCGATTTAACCTGGCCTTATTTACAAACTAAATTAATTGCGGCCTTAATAAATAGTAAGCCTTGTTGGCCATTTGAATAGGCCAATAAGTGGGTTCCATTGTTAAGTAAGCTACAATTAATTCACTTGTAACGTATCATTTAATGTGAGATTTTGTTATAGGAGGAACGGATTTCATTAATCTTAATTAATGATTTGAACAAATATGAAGTTAATTGTAAATGAGTAGTTGTGAGAGTCCATTTTTGTGTTTTAGTTTGTTAGAAGATTTGGGGTACCCGTAGTGACCTCAATTGTGGGCCCTATGAAATCTTCATTTCGCTCGAAACTACACAATTTGTTGAGAATGTTGAGTAGATCATTCATGTAAAAACTCAAATTAATTGGATATTGGTAGCCATATGTTCGGATACCATTTATATGGATGCCCAATATTATTTGGAAAATACACTATAAGACAAATTTGTCTCAAATGTGTTTCTACCAATCTCTGATGATCATAATTTTTTGTACCCATAGTGTGCTCAACATTCTTGAAAAAATGAACGGTTGATTCCATAGGGCCCACAATTAAGGTCACTACGGGGACGTAGTGACTTAACTCTTTACGGGAACCCCAAGTCCGTTTGTTAGGTGTGAAACTAAATGGTTGATTTAGAGGGTACTTAACTACGGGGATTTTTGAAGATGATTTGGAGTTTGGATTATGGACATCAGATTTTGGATTGTAATCAGAATAAAATGGCATTTGGTCCTGGTTAGTACGTCATTTAGTGTATCTAGATTTTCTCCAAAATAATGGGTCTCGTTAGTAGACCGTTTCTCACAAATGAGCCGCGCGTCTACAACCACTTCGCCCTTTACCTTTCATCGATCTAATTAAAGTACCGTGGCAGGGGTATACCTACATAACAATCTTATTTAAAAAGCTTAAAATTACCACACAAAAAAAGACAAAAATTCTGAAAAAGTGAGCCATTATGACGGTTTACGAAGATAGGCTTTTACAAGAGGGGTAGACGAGAAGTTTTTCGTGACGAGCAGGTAACACATAGCACTAATGCGATTTTGTTCGCCCGTCTTAAAAGAGAATGGACATTTCCCTCCCTCTTATTCGTTGAAATAGTGTAAGTTTCACTCATGCAGTACAGTTTTAATAAGAGGGTAAACAAAAAGAGGGAGAACAAAATTAACCGAACAAGGTACCCTGCGGCCAATCAAAACATGATGTTTGTCATGGGGGCCTTCGTTCGGTACCATGTGTCGCGTGCCACATGGGTCGTATGCGCTCCGTTCAGTACCGCATGTCGCATTTTGATTGGCCGCAGGAGTCCGCCTGACACTTGGTAGCCGCTCGGCAATTAAAATTTTTTTAGGGTTGGGGGATCATTTTAGGATTTTATATGTAATGATGACTATAAAATATGCATGAGAGAACTTTGAAAAGTACAAATAGATAAGGATGTTATTTCGCCTGCCCATCCGTATGTAGTACGATATAGGGATTGTCTTTAAAAAATATCGGGGATCAATCGGGTAGGAGCCGGGCTTAGCCTGTTCCCTGCCCAAATCCCACTACACAAATATACGTCTATTACTAAATAACATTTAGGGTTTAGAGTTCACTTCTCATTCAACCCCTACAATGGCACCTCACCCAACCTCACTCTAGTAAACGCTCTCTCTGTCTCTTCATCTCGTATTTTGATTCATTATTTAAGATTACTGCTCTAATTTTTTTGGAAAGAACTTTTGAGTTTTGATCCCCAAATCACAGTGGTGATCCCCATTCCTCGTTTGGGTTGGGGATGAAGGGGAAAGTAATTCCCCGTTAGGCATCAGGGCGGGGAATGCATTGATAATTAATCTAGTTCCGTCAACAATCATAACCCTCCACTATCGGTTTGTAGACACCCCACCTTGGTTAATTGTCCAAAACACTTAGGCCCTTTGGTTTAGCCATCGCCCGATGATGAACATGTTGATATCAATTTTATCCACCATGCAAAGATGGACTTCATACACGGACGTCTCATGGTAGCCTATCGTCGTTCTCTTTCACTAAGTTTTTCAAAAGATATTTTCACTGAGTTCCCGAAAGTTTTTATTGAGTTCCGTGCAGCGTGATTTTTCAAAATGTGTTGAGTAATTATTGCCCCAAAACTATTTTATTCTTAAACCCGCAATAAGTCATGTTTGTAGCCCAATCCGTTGCCATTTTTGGCCCCAAAATCAGCACAGAACGAGTCAAAACAAACCCGAACGCCTAAACCCGACCCGAACCAGCCCGAGCCAGGACCAGAGCCGGTTCGGCCTAAAAAAATATTTTTTTATTGTTATTTTTAGAATATTCTAGATTTGTGTGTCACCGCCTTTGTGCACGGAAAACTCGTATTTTCTCAAATCCCACATCGAAAAACTAGAAGTTTTTTGCTCTCAAATCCTATTGTAAATACCTTCCTCCATCACAGTTTTAAAACACACCAAGAAACCGATACATCTGGTTTAAACACCCAACACCAGTATCGGTAAACACTTATGAATCCTTTGATTTTGCAAAGTGTAAGCTCCTTTGGATTGAGATTCGCTCTTGGTCTAAACTTGGAGCACAAGTCGGGTTAGTTAGTCTTGTTTTTCTTCTACCGGTAGGCTGCCGGTTAGAAGCTTGGCATCAAGGCTACCTTTGTGGAGGTGGTCTAGTTCAATTCGGTTGCTTTCTGAGGGCGGCCGGTTCAGTCAAGGCATGTTTCCTTTCTTTCTTTTCTTTATTATTTAATCCCTCTGTCCCATTTTCATAATCCAGTATTCCATTTTGGGAAAGTCCGCTTTCCAAAAATAATAATTGAAACTTAGTTAAATTCCCTTTTTGCCCATTTGTTTAAATCAAACTTGTACTATACGGTTGGGAAATTTGAAAAGACCCGCTCTTTTAGGTTGCAAATTGATAGGCAAATTTTGGGAGCAGTTGAATTTTCCTTGTACGGCCAATTTTTTTGAAAAGACTTCCCTTACCCAAACATCATTGTTCTACCGTAGTAATAAAAAAGGAGAAAGAGAGCAGTTGAATTTCCCCTTGTACCAAGAAAAAAAAAATGGAGCAGTACTACTGTATTTCAATTTTGGCACCAACAAAGGAAAAAAATGTACTTGTATTGAAATTCTAGCTCAAGGGCAGATTTGGAAACAAGTTCGGATCCCAAAGAGGGACTTTGAATTTGGGACGGAGGGAGTAGTCGTTTGCTTTGTTTAGTTTTAGTCTTATTTTTTGTTTAAAGTTAAATTATTATGCTTAGTCCATGCATGTTCTAGGATTTTGTCAGTTAGCACTTAGCATGTAGAATTACTGTTTTACCCTCGCATGTTTAGTATAATTTAAATATCACTTTTGCATACATACACTTGCACATAATCACCACCTTTGCATGATTTAAACCTCAGCATAGTCGTTACTCTATCCGAGTGGCCCATCGCACATAGCGTACTCCGTCGTTATGCTGCCCGCATAAACACTTTTAAATGTTATATTTCAGTAAGTTACCCTGTCCGCATGCATATTTACATTTCTACACCTATCGTTATGTTGTCTGCATTATTCCACGCATATCACCTATCCCCAGCCGTTATGCTATCGGATTTGTCTCAGCCTGTCAAATTACCATTTCGCCCCTGCATTTGCATACCGTATGATTAATTAGTCGTTTTGCCCTCATGGACCCTCCATACTTAGTAAGTTCCTATGTTAGGAAAGTTTCTTAATTTGTGTCGAACTCCAAACATGCATATGGTGTCTATTTTTGGAAAGTTTCTATTTTAGGAAAGGTTCATAATCTGGTTAATGTTCCCGTTTAAACTCATTTTTCTCATTTACGCATGCATGTACCTTAAGTTCATTTAACCATGTTTATTTCAGTACCCTATGTCGCATGTGCCCGTTCAGTTCAAGCTTGTATCATGTTCACGTTAGGATAGAACCCCTAGAAGTAGGTACCATATCTGGCATTCGCAAAGACGGATTGATCATTTTGTTCTGCATGTGTTAGTATTGTACGAGAGACCAAGGATGGTTGTTTATCATCACCTATGGATGTAGGATGGTTAAGCCTCGGATTCCCGTTCATAGGTTTCCCTGCTTTTGTTTTCTTTTCTGTGTGTTGCATCCAACGAAGGTTGCTTTCAACTAGCTGTTTTCCCCTCTTGTAACTCGCCACCACTAGATTTTTTTAATCTTTCATCCTTATAATGCAGTTTGTCCTTTTTTTTAAGTACATTTATTCCCCACCACAAAAGTAAAATTCTGGCTCCAGTCGCCCTAGTTGGGTCGTCCTCTTCATAACACTCTTACTTTAAAAGCTTATTAAAAAAAAAATACCTAAACAGAGAAAACAAATTCTGAATAAAATTAAGCTAGTACTTTTTTACAGACCCCAAACCCAGCCTTTTATGGAGTTTTCAAAAAAGGCTTTTGCAAGAGGGGTTGAGTGGCGAAGCTAGAAAGCGAAATCGGAAGGGGCCAAATTATGAAAGAAATTTTGGTCCGAAGATTTTTTCATAACTAAATATAGTCGGTGGGGGTTTTTATGAGACGATTTTGATAAATTGAAAAATTGATCTCGAATATTAATGTTATTATCATATCATTCGACAAACGCAATATCATTATCGCACGGTATAATTCACCATAATTTAGTTTTTTCATAATGAAATTTGTTCTTACATTTTAATTATTGTTGCAATTTTATAATTTTTTAAGGATATCTATAGACAATATGCAAAATATACTCCAAAATAAGAATTTGGTGTGGGTGGGGGGTGGGGGCTGGCTTCTGCCACCCTGGCCCCTATGTAGCTCCGCCCCTGGGTCGAGGCTCGGTTTTTTTATTGGTAAAGGAGGATTTCATTTTTTAATGAATAATTGGAAACTATGGACATTAATTTTGTCTGAACCGTCCACATCCAAAAGGATATAGGAATTGGTTTTAAAAAAAATTGAGAATCAGGTAAGAGGAGGGGTAATTTTTGTCCCCGCTCGAACCCGTTCGTAACCCTATCGCCATCCAATCCCGTCCCGCCCCAGCCCAGATTTTTCTGCATTTATGTATCAGATTTTTCTTATTTGTAGTCTACTTGTATGACATATAACAAAAAAATGATAGTCCAACAGTAGGGCGGTTCATGAATTTCAGAGGCCTTAGGCGAAACATTAACATGATGTACACATTTTTGCCTTTCTGAATGCTCCTAGCCCATTTCATTGTGCTCTTTGCCTTTCTGAAAAAAGGTATGGAGTTCGAGTCTATGGGAGACGTCGAACCCCCTTTGGCTTGTTTATTCACTAATTCCATTCTAACTCCTATTACAATCTTGGGAAAAAAAAAACCTTCCAAATTAAGGTTGAAATAAATTCTTACATTCAATTCAAATGCAGATTAATAAATTTCCTTCTACTTAGATAACAAAAATTTATTGATTTCCAAAATTCTCCACTAGTTCTTGCATTTTATTCCTTATATACCCAATTGGTAATTAATAATTTTCAACTATATTTCCAGATTTCCTTCATACCCTTGCTTCATAAGTCCAAGACTGAAAAATTAATGTCATCCCTGGCTAATTGTATCTCTAGAATTTATTGCAATTCAAATGCATATTAATTAATTTCCATCTACTTAGTTAACAAAAATTTATTTATTTCCAAAATCCTCCACTAGTTCTTGCATTTTATTCCTTTTATACCCAATTGGTAATTAATAATTTTCAACTATATTTCCAGATTTCCTTCATACCCTTGCTTGGTGAGTCCAAGAAAGAAAAATTAATGTCATCCATGGCTAATTGTATTTCTAGAATTTATTTCAATTTTCAAATGTATATTAATTAATTTCCATCTGCTTAGTTAACAAAAATTTATTGATCGATTTCTAAAATTCTCCACTAGTTCTTGCATTTTATTCCTTATATACACAATTGGTAATTAATAATTTTCAACTATATTTTCAGATTTCCTTCATACCCTTGCTTGGTAAGGCTAATTGTATTTCTAGGCCCAACTATATTTTAAAGTATTGGGGCTTTTTTCCATATATGCTCGACTGCTTATTGAATCCCAATTAACATGCCAGAATTGATTGATTTCCCACCGTGGTGCACATTCAACGAGTTGGGCTAGATTCGGATTTGGCTTGCATCACATATGACAAATCCAAGCCCACCTAAGTAAATAGTGGGCTTTAATTCAATTTTGGATATGGATTCCCTACCAACCTCCCAAACAAAAGCAAATAAAACTCTCATTATTAAACAAACCTAATACATTATTCAGTTACAAAAAGAAAGAGAAACATAAGCCTCTATAGAACCAAGATAAACCTAAAACATAAGCATAGATAGTTAATGATAACAAGTTCTTGATCTGTTTCTAGTTATGCTTCTAAACTCTCCATCTTTGAGATCATATTATTAATCTTAATCCTTTCTAGTTGTCTTAAAAAACGATGTGGATCACTTGAAGCAAATTTGCAGTTCTTTTGTCATTTAGCAATTGAGTAAACCTTTAAGACGCCCTTTGGTTTTGATGGGTGAACAGGCAGTGGCGGTGACGGTGGTGGAGGTGGCGGCGGCGGCGGTGGCGGCGACGATGGTGGTGGAGGAGGAGGAGGTGGTGGAGGCGGAGGTGGAGGAGAGTTTGAATGAGAAGGACCGGCTACATCGTCTTCAATCAACACGTGACGATGAAAATTCCTATGACAACCACAAGCGTCGCAAATTGCAACTTGTTGATTGCCATTTTTTGGCATGAATTCCCCGCAGCCGTCTAGAATGAAACCACCTATGGATGCTGCATAGTTACGCCTACACTCAGCATATTCCACCTTATCTGATGAATACACAAACATACTCAATAGACTTTCAAGAAACTTGTGTATGAACGCAATTGAAATAGTGTAGTCATTTTATACTGTCATCCTTTGAATGGTAATAATCCTTGACGATTTTGCCAAGATTTACTCAATCCAAAGTTAATGCAAGAAATCTATCATGATCAGAGGATGACCTTCTTTTAAGTGACTATCAACAAAAGTTGTTAACAAGAAATGCTAAATAGGGTTATCGAACACTCCGCTAAAGTCAAATGGCGTAATACTAAAACAACAAAAAGGGATAAATCCAAGGGAGGTTGCACTATGTATTTAAGGCGTTTAAGCGAACCCTGATAAATCCAGGGGCGGTGCACTATGCATTTAAGGGGTTTAAGCGAACCCTGTGGGCTAAAAAAGTGAACTAAATTTTATAATTGAGTACATAAAACTTAACTTTTCTTCAATATTGTCAGCCCTGAATTACTCTTGCATAGCTAAAGTAAATGAGAATTCACTTAAAATAAACAAGGCCTATATTTTCAACCAAAATAATATCTTTATTTAATAAAAATTTCTTTAAGTTTTTGTCATTCCTGAACTAAAATCCTAGAGCCCCACCTCGAGAAATCAACACATGCAACTGTCGATTTTTTTCTTTCATATTTTTTCTCTCAAATGTGGCTTTTTTTTAATGTCACAGAAGTTATGGACTCCAAATTTAGAACCACCTAAAAAGAAGAAAAAATGATGAGAATTACCAAAAATTATGGAGTTTAAACAAATTCAAAGATTATCCTTTGAAACATATAAGCAAGCTCGGGGTCCGTATTTTCTTATCCATTAAATTTTTTTTTGGCCATTTGTAGCGGAGGAGTTAGCGAGTTAGTCCAGAGGGGGTCTAAAAGCTATCCATAGCCCTAAACCCCAAACGCCTCTGCCAAGGCTCCAACGTCCCTGGTCTCGCTTGTCGGAGAACCAAGAGATGACCGCTAGACTACAAGCCCTTGGTTCTTAACTTCTTATCCATTAATTTAGAAGTGGGAAATCGTGATAATCGATAAAACTAAGAAAGGATGTTGAGGTGAGGGATAGCTAAGCGGTTGAGCTCAGAGGCGGCTCTAAGAAGAACGTAGGGTGGTCACCCGAACACCCTGAAAAAAAAATTTAGAAATATATGTAAAAAAAAAAAATTGAAATTTTTGTCATTTCGAACACCCTAACCAAAATGTTTGAACACTCAATCCAAAATATTTGAACACCCTACTCAGAATATTTGAACACCCAATCCCAATAACGGATACATTTTAGCCCATCCCATAAAATTTCTTTTAGCCCAACCCAATCAAATCTTGGTCCAAACTTAGCCCAACCCACGATTCAAGGACTGATATATAATCAATCAGAAAGAAAACAAGATCTTTAAGTTATAAAAAAGAAAAGGGGTAAGGGACGGATCTAGAACCTAGATTATATCTCTATTCTCTGGGCTTTCATCTCTGTAAATACAAAACAAAAATTGAGAGAATCAAGAAAACACTAGCAGTGAACATGCCGAAGTCAAAGAGACCAGGTAAACGCCGGAAGAACTCTCGAAATCTCCAAATCGTCAAGCCGCGAAATTTCGGTGAGGGCAGTTTTAGTGTTTCATGTGATTTTATATTTTAGTGGTCCACTACTCCATTATACATTATCAATAGTAGAATTTTCTTGCGCTTTTGAAATTCTTGGCGCATCATAACAAAGCTAAATACTTTGTCGGTTTTGTGGCATTGTTGATATTAGTAGAAACTTTTTTTTGTTTATTTACAATTATGCTTTATAAAGGGCTGTAGTAGAATTTCTGAACACCCTCGCGAGAATTCCTGGAGCTGCCACTGGTTGAGCTCATTCTTAACCTTTATCTGTAAAGTTAGAAGTTCAACTCTCACCGACCCCTCCCCATTCCTTTAGGATAGATTCTATGGCAACCAACCATGCATCGGTGGTGAACAAATTGGTGCAAGGAGGCCTTCCGAATTCCACACAAATAATTCAAACCATTCACTAATTTTAAAATATTTTTTTGGGTGACTTTGTGAAAAGATCAGCTTAGCCGGATAACTATAAACACTTGATCCAATGTACCGATTTTTCATCCAAAATGTAGGATCCTGAATTCTGAATGAAAATTGAAACATTAGAACAAGCTCTTGCAGTTATCAATTGAGCTAATGTTTCACAAGGCCACTCAAAAAAAAATTTAAAATTGATAAATGATTCGAACAATTTGTGTAGAACCCAAAAGTGGCCACTCAAGAAATAAATCTGATGCTTTTAATGCTTTTATGATGTGGAAAGCAGCGGTGGAGAATGAAACCGGTCTAAGACTGAAATGTCTAAGGTCGGATAATGGAGGTGAATATGACGGGATGTTCAAGAAGTACTGTCAGGCTAAGGGGATTAGGATGGAGAAGACTATCCCTGGGACACCTCAGGAAAATGGTGTCGCTGAGCGCATGACATGGAATAATCCCTTCGGAGGAATATCGTAGGATAGACCGTCGTCTTTGACCTCGACTATTTCCCTCCCCCACCCCCCAATAAAACATAACCATCACTGTTTCCATGAGAAACCTACACCCATTTGTGAAATGAACATTATTTTTCAATTAATTATGTTAGGTAAATTAGAAAATTAATAGTTTAGTTTGATGTAGAATATTTAGGCTACTGTTGATACATGCTTTTACATTTTGGTTGGAGAAGTCAGTGGGGTAAGTTCAATGTATTCAATTTTCAAATAAAGAACCTGCCATCCTTTAAGGCTATAATTACCCACCCATATCCAAATTTGGCATGCAATTTTCATGTGATGGAGAAGTTACCGTTGTGTGATACTGCAGAAGTCACAACGATCCTAGCAAGCACAATCAATCTAGAAACAAGAACAATAAAGATGAAGAACGCTAGGAAAGCAAGAAAACCAAGCACATAAGAACACAAGGGATTTACGTGGTTCACTACACAGGTTGTGTAGCTAACACGGGGGGAAGGGACGAATCAATCCCCTATAATCAATAAGGATTACAATCTCCTCTCGATGTTTCGCTCAGTCTCTCTAGGTTTCTCTCTCCAAACAAGTTTAGACTTAAGCTTAAAATTGATCAAACACACTTTAATAAGTTGTTGTACATCGCCTTTGTCCGGTCCAAGACCCGGCTCATCCGGACCAAAGTTGCTGAGACCAATCGGAGTGCTGCAGGACCCCTCGTCCGGACCAAGTCTGGACCAACTTTGGACGAACACTGCTTGGACCTCCAGAATCGTACCGCGAGTGTTGGTCCGGACCACCATTACCGTGGTCCGAACCAGAGACTGCGAGCACCATTTTGAAGCCACACTCAACAAATCTCTACCTTGGCTTCAAACTGAACTATCCTGAAGAAAAGCTTGATGTAACCCCCAACTGCACTCCCTTTACGGGTATGAGTGCTCCACCCTCAAGTCCTCAATCAACAACGGAGAACATGGAGCAAGTCCAAGCAACACTCGAACTTCTCCCTTGGAACCGGCTTCGTTAACATATTAGACGCATTCTCATAAGTGTGATCCTTAGACAAAGTTAGGTCAACTGATGCTAACCACTCCCAAATCCTATGATACCACACATCAATATGCTTTGTCCTCGCGCTATATACCTGATTCTTCGCCAAGTGAGTTGCACTCTGACTGTCACAATGCAGCAACACACTATCCTGCATGAAACCAAGTTCACTAGCCAACCCTTGAAGCCAAACTGCTTCTTTCGCTATCTCAGTCACTACCATGTACTCTGCCTCTGTAGTCGATAAAGCCACTGTATCCTGAAAAGTAGACTTCCAATAGACGGGACCTCCGAAAAAATATAAATGCATACCCTGTCATCGACCTACGAGAGTCGAGATTCCCAGCATAATCTGAATCCACATAGCCCACCACGTCTTCTGAAGCCTCTTTCTAATCAAACAGTATCCCCAGATCACGAGTGCCCGCGAGATATCTGAAAACCCATTTAACTGCATTCCAATGCTCCTTTCCCGGGTTCGCCATATACCTACTGACCACACTGACTGCATGCGATATGTTTGGTCTCGTACACACCATCAGATACATGAGACACCCAACTGCATTCGCATAGGGCACCTCCTCCATACGCTTTATCTCATCCTTTGAACTAGGACTCATCTTGGCAGAAAGTTTGAAATGCGCCACAAGTGGGGTACTTACGAACTTGGCATCTTGCAAGTTGACCTCTGCAACACTTTTTGCAAATAACCACTTTGAGACTACCTTAACTGACCAGCCCTTCTGTCACAGTGAATTTCAATCCCAAGAATCTTCTTGGCAGCTCCAAGATCTTTCATGTCAAATTCACTATTTCAACATCGACTTCAACTTCCTAATTTCATGCTTGCTTTTTGCTGCTACTAGCATGTCATCAACATATAAAGCAAGTAGAACATAAGAATCATCTGAAAGGACACAATAGTATATGCAACAGTCATACTCACAGCGCGTGTACCCATGCGACACCATGAACAAATCAAAGCGCTTGTACCATTGCCTGGGAGGCTGCTTCAAGCCATACAATGACTTCTTCAATAAACACACATACTCCTCTGTACCAGGTTCCTTGAAGCCTTCGGGCTGTTGCATGTAAATATGCTCGTCTTGATGGTGGAAAGCAGTTTTTGTAGAGGGTAGATTTCTCGTATCTTGATGGTGCCTCTAAACCTGCAAGAAGATAAGGAATAGTTAGAGTACCTTTGCCCTTGATGGCAAAGGCCCTCCGATGCTTAAGTTAGTAATGGGATTAACTAGTTAAGCAAAGAACAATGCGTATGAATAGGTTTCACAGCGTACCTTTTTCGTGGGCATAATGCTTGCATTTATAGGTATCGGTTGGCTTGTTGATCAAGGGTCCTCGTTGCCCTAGTTTTCTTATCACGTTAGGAAACCTTTCCTAATAGGATTCACCCTTTTAGGTGCAGCCACACTACCATAATGGTCTTTTATGATTAGCAAGATTCCTTCCCATATAGGACTGAATCCCATATGGTCGTGCAATATGACTCCCAATAGGATTCTACATTCCTTATCCGATATGGAATGCTCTCATCATTCCCTTATTTCACGGGATACACCTCTTATCGCGTAAGAGAGTATTCAAGACTGTTCCAGATCATTCTGCCATGTTGTCAGCCCAATAGCGATGCAGCCATGCTGCCACGTAGGACGGTTGTATTGTTACTAGTTTGTAGACCTTATGACCGAGCTTAACTCGTAGCTCGGTTCTGACCCTGCACCTTTTCGTGGTGCCATGGTTGACTATGTACTGCGCGCCTGGCCCTACTCATGGCCTCTCTAGCTCGGCTCCCCTGTAGGGTACATCCACGTTGCATGGCCGAGCTAGGGCACTCAAGAGCGAGTACTGGTTGTACCCTCTCCAGTTTTAACATCAAGCTGCTCTAACTCCATGTCATGCATCGTGACCATTGCCAAAATTACACGGATAGAAGTGTGTTTTACAACCGATGAAAAAATCTCATTATAGTCCACTCCTTCCTTTTGTGAATAACCTTTAGCAACTAACCGAGCCTTGTACTTTTCACCTTTTTTCTCTGACAACGCTTCCTTTTTTCGATACACCCACTTGCACCCAACGACCTTCTTCCCGTTGGGCAATTTCACCAATTCCCAAGTCTTATTCTTGTGGAGCGACTCCATCTCTTCTGACATTGCTACAAGCCATTTGTCATTGTCAGTACTGTTTGTAGCATCATTGTAAGACAATGGATCTCCACTGCCAACCACTAAAGCGAAACTAACCATGTCCTCAAAACCATACTGAACTAGAGGTTTGTGAACCCGTTTTTCCCTTCCTTTCGTGACTGTGTAAGGCTCCTCTTGCTGCTGCTGTGGGTCGTGATCAACATCACCTGTATCCCTTAATGAACCAGGCTCCTCAAGCTACACCTCGACTATGGATTTCTCCTTCGGATCCCCAGATTCTGTCTCATCATTCCGATTCAACATAAATGCCTCATCAAACACAACGTCTCTGTTGATCACCATTTTCCGTGCCTCGGGATCCCAAAGCCTTTATCCTTTGACACCATTTTCATACCCAAGAAATATACACTTTCTGGACTTGGGATCAAGCTTTTACCTCTCCTTATCCGGCACATGCACATAAGCCGGGCAGCCAAAAATTCGCAAATCCGACAGCTTAACTGGTTTACCTGACCAAACCTCTTGTGGGATCTTGAAATCAATGGCTGAAAAAGGAGACTTGTTGATGAGATAACATGTTGTGTTGACTATATCTGCCCAAAATACATTCGGCAACCCTGCATTCAACCGCATACATCTGGCCCTCTCTGTCAAGGTTTCTGTTCATCCTTTCTGCTACTCCACTTTACTGTGGAGTCTTTTTGACTGTGTAGTGTCGAGTAATCCCCTCTGAATCGCAGAAGGCCAAAAACTCCTTTTCCCTGTACTCTGTCCCATTATCAGTTCTGAAATACTTTATCTTCTTCCCTGTCTGAGTTTCAACATGTGCTTTCCAACTCTTAAACGTAATAAACACATCAGACTTATGCTTCAAAAAATAAACCCATACCTTTCTGGAATAGTCATCAATGAAGCTGACAAAGTAATGAGAACCACTGTGAGAAATACGGTAACTGGACCCCAGACATCTAAATGAGCATAATCGAGGACTTCCTTGCTTGTATGAACACCCGTCTTGAAACTAACTCTGTGCTGCTTCCCATACATGCAATACTTGCAGAAATCCATCTTGCACGCCTTGACCCCCTTCAACAAGTCACGCTTATGAAGCTCCAACATACCACGCTCACCCATATGGCTAAGCCGCATATGCCAAAGTCTCGTGTCATCTGTGCTAGATTCTGCAAGTGTGGAGATAGCAACTCCACCTACAACTGTGTCCCCAATCAATTTGTACAAATTACCCACCTTCTGTCCTTTCATTAGCACCAAAGCTCCTCTGCTAATTTTCATTGCTCCACCCTGTGTTGTGTACATACACCCAGCTGAATCTAATGCCCCCAAAGAGATTAAATTCTTCCTAAGTTCAGGCACGTGTCTGACATTCCCCAAAACCCTCACAACTCCATCAAACATCTTAATTTTCATGGTACCAATTCCAATGGCTTTGCAAACTGCATCATTACCCATTAGAAACTGTACCACCATTGCAAGGCTTATAATTGTCAAACCATTGCTTATTAGGGCACATATGATAAGAGCAACCAGAATCCAAAATCCATGACTTTGAAAGAAAACTGCTACCTGAAGAAGCGGAGAGTAAATCTGCATCGATGTCACTATCTAATTTGTCCTCCGCAACACTAGCGGATTCCACCTTCTTCTTCGCCTCCGCAAGAAATTTTTTCAAATCCTCACATTGATTTTTGTAGTGCCCCATCTTGTGACAAAAGTGACACTCCACATCCTCTTTCGTGTTTGACTTCCCTCTCGCCTGTGATCTTTCCCGATTTGAACCTCCCTTGTTTGACTTCCCTCTCGCCTGTGATCTTTCCCGATTTGAACCTCCCTTCCCTTTTGACTTGCTTCTACCTCTGCCTGACTGCGGCTTGGAAACAAAAGGACCTTGATGTGCATTAACATTATTATCCCTCCTCATCTTTTCATGAGACAAAAGGGTATTGGTAACCTCATCGAGTGACAAAGTTTCTTTCCCATACATAACTGTAGTCAACAGATGATCATATGAAAAGGGCAGTGATGCTAACAACAGGATAGCCTTATCCTCCTCATCAAGCTTTACTCCAAAACCGACCAATTGCGAGTTCAGCATATTATAGGAATTTAAATGTTCTAATAAATTCGTACCTTCCTTCATCTGCAATCCATGCAGCTGTTTCTTGACATACAGCTTGCATGTTGGTCAGATTCTTCTTCATGTACAAACCCTCGAACATTTTCCAGATCGCCTTTGCCGTCTCTGAGTCTAACACGTTGTGAATAACTTCATCGCCTAGGTTTAGACGAATAGAATTGGTCGCCTTAGCGTCAAGATCATCCTTATCACTGTCTTTCATCTCCTCAGGCTTTTTCGTCTTCCCTTCTAAAGCCTTTGAGACACCCTATTGGATCATGATATCCTTCATAGGCCGTCGGACCAAGGAAACTCTCGTTTGGACCAAGACACTCTCGTCCGGACCAAGTCTTGACCAACGTCGGACGAACACTGCTGGAACCTCCAGAATCGTATCGCGAGTGCTGGTCCGGACCACCATTACCTTAGTCCAGACCAGAGATGCTGCGAGCACCATTTTGAGGCCACACTCAACAGTTACCTACCCGGTGCTAACACCTTGACCCTCATATAATGCTTGTCTAGCATAAACCCAAGTCAAACCATAAGACTCCAAGTGTGATAAAAAAAAACATAGACCTTCAATTCATAAGCAGAGTGAGTGGGGTAATCAATAATTGAATACATTTGAAACTGCACCAAAATTATACTTCACATTGAAAAGTGAGTTCAACTAACAAAATCTACTGGGTTCATTGGATGAAATTAGAAGCAAGAAAAGTCTGAATCTCACATGTGTATAGTAGAGTATTTTCAAAGTAGAATGGGTTCAACTGACACCACTAGGTACAAAGTGAGTGTCCAATATTTATGATAAAATTTAATAGGGAAGATACGACTCGGATACGCCAAGAACATGTGTTTCGAAAGCGACACATAAGGGGAAAACTTGGTGTCATTCTTCAGAAAAAAAACTATGGATTTTGGTTACTTGAAATATTGTTTCCTCTTCCATTTGTAAGAGTATTAGAAAAGGCATGCAATTCATGGGGTATGTGATCACCCATGTGTGCAACGCACTACATTATTTTTCTATTAATAACCTACCAGTCCAGATGCAATCAAAAAAATAGATAGAAAAAAGGTATGGTCAACTATTTCAATTTGTAAAGAATTTTGTTGGGAAAGGCCACGTGAATACCACCACTCCACATGGGGCCTTAAAGAATTCCTACATTGTAGTCCACAATGCCCAAAAAATCGACCCCACAAATCAATACAAATAAACAACAAAAAAAGACTTGCAAGATGGGTTGGGTCAGACTTTCGACCCCACAAATCAATCTTTCTCACCACTTGCGTGTGTGCCTCAAAACCTATGTGGGATATGTATATTATGTACACATATATATACACACATCACATGGTGGATTAAGAAATACAACGAGGAGAGAGAGAGAGAGAGATGAGGTCAGAGACAGACCAACCGACCTGCAGATCGAGCGCAACAAAGGAGGCTGCCGGAGTAGTGACCGACAGCGGACAGCTGGACCAGTTGGAATGATCGGTGGACTTTTTGTCCTGGAAGAGTCATAGGAGAGAAGGAAGAAGATTTCTATATCTGGTAAAAAAAAATTCTAAGTGTTATAACTTCAAGCCCTAGTATACAAATAAGGGGAAAAAAAAACATTTTTACTGAAACCATTTTTAAAACTCGTGTTTACAAACCACGTTTTCTAAAAGTGTGTTCACTAACCACGCTTTCAAACCGGATTAGTTAACTTAATTTTTTGGGTTTATCCTTTCTTAACCCACATAGAAAACGTGATTGCTAACCACGACTTCACGTAGTTCGGGAATAAAGTTCAAAAATACACATTTTATTTAATAAAGTTATAAAAAAAAAAAACAAATCGGTTAATGAGCCCAAGCAGGGCTTAGGAAAAAATCACTCCAATTAATAAAACAAACACCAGGGAAGGAGGCATTCTGAATTTTGTCAGTATTCGCAGATTACCGATCTGTGGTCTTAATACAAAATAGGTACGCAATACAATCTATCTATAAACCAACTTCTCTCTCTAAAGGAGAGCTTCTCCTAGGGTTTTATCTCTATCCTACCCACCCATCGCCGCCCCTCTTCCATCAGCCACCACCCCTTTTCCACCCCTTCCTTTTCCCTTTCTACTCTCTCACCTCACCCTCACCCTCCATAGATCGATCCTCTGGGGAGGTGGGGAGGTGGGGCGGCCGCCTCTCGGCCCCACCTCTCTCCTTTCCTAGATGCCCTGCCACCCTTTTTCACCTCGCCGTCCGTTAGATCCCACCCTCACCCATTTCAGCCCCTGGACGCCTTTCCTTTTTCACAGATCATCTCCGCTCTCCTCAACCTCACCGCTTCTACAGCCTCTACCGCTTTCATTGCTCCGGTGGGTTTTGATTGACGTCGTGGTGAACTAGGGTGACCCGGGCCCCTCCGGCAAATAAGGATCCAGATCCCGCAGGCGGCGGCTATGGTGTCCTGTTTCTATTTCTCCCTCGGAGCTGCTGCAACTCGGCGTCTACTCATTACTCCTTGATGACTTGGTGCGACACATTTGTGAGTTGACTCGGGGACTCTTTTGTTTTGAGCTATCCCCTGGTTGTTTTGTTTTATGTATAGATTTTAGCTTGTTGATCCTTATTTGGTTGGTTTACCCTGGTTCTGGTTTCGCGCTTGTTGCGGGCGCAATGGTGGTCGGCTTGGGCCGATATTTGCTCATCCACGCGTAAAGTTCTACGTGTCAGCGAGAACTTGCCCTGGATTGGATTCCTTTGTCTGGAGCTTTCGAAGGTAGCTATCCGCCAGTGTTTCCTCCAGCTTCGCTCGGCCGGCGTTAGCTTATGCTTGGTTGATCTGTGGGTGGAGATTTCATTTGGTTAACTGTTCATGGTTTGAGCTGGGCTCCTATTTGGGGGTGTTCTACTGCTATGTTTCGGATGGACCCTAATTCTTTCACCTAGTGTCGGTTTGCTTTAGTGTTGTATGTGTCGTGGAGCTTGTATGCCCATCTGTGATTTGCTCGTGTCTTGAATTTGGTAGTTTTGGCTTATTTTGCTTTGAAATCTTGTAGATGCCAGATGGTGTTTTATTGAAATGGAAATTTCTCCTTGTCAAAAAAACAAAGTCATAATACAAAGGTCATGTTTGGTAACACTTCCTGTTTTCTATTTTCTGAACACTAATTTATGTTTTCTCTAAAAGGAAGTAAAAACATAAAACATGTTTTTGTCATTCTGTTTTCAAAAATAAAAAATAAACATGATTAGCATAAATAAAATTACCCCTTGATTGCTAAAGGGGGGAAAAAAAATACTTGTGGCATGAAACTAAGTTCCTTCCTCCACTCAAGTCCCAAACTCAGACCCGATCTTCAATCTTTCATCTACTCCAAACGCTAAACCCAGAATGATTATTCAATTGAAGCTTCCTAACACATCTCGATTGAAATCTCTTGATAGTGATGATAGTGAAATTCCTATCGAGCACCCAAAAACTCTTTCACGTTGGGTTCTTTGCCCTCTGCTGCGGGTTCAGTTCGAAGATCAATTCTTGAAGCCGATGTAACCCTGTTGCCCAGGTGAAGGCTGCACTGGGACTGGCTTCTCAGATCTGGATACCACAAGCCGGTCAACTGTATTCAATGGCTCTCTCAGTCGGAAAAAAAACTCTTCAAAAAGCTGCTCCTAAGTTTCGAACCGGCGCCTTCACTGTATAGCGTCGTCGGCACAGGCTGTTTTGGCAGCCGTTTTTTTTTTTTTTTTTCTGAAAGTGAAAGCATCCTTTTGTCAACTTTCAAAAATTTCAAAAATAGTGAAATTAAAAGTAAAATTTGGAAGTGGGAGTAGTGCACCAAACAAAATTGATTTCCTAAATTCTGAAAATAAAAACCAAAAACTGAAAATGAAAGTGTTACCAAACAAGGACAAAATGTAAATGCATAAGTTTTAAATTACTCAATCTGTCACAAATTGCTTGTCTTTTTTTACCGTCATGTTATTTTAAAAAAATACCTATATTTCACAATTAACACTGTATTTTTATTTAAAAATTATTATTTGATAAAATTCATTAAAATCTTAGCAGGTAAGATCCACATTGACATTGCATATACAAAATGTTGTGCCTTGAAAATTTAGATTTTTTTTTTTTGAAGTATCCGAAATAATGAAATAGACCAGCAATTTGAGAGTTGGGAGTAACTAATTAGTTTGACTATGTGGTCACCCACATCACCACCTGAACCCCACAAGCCCTATTTTAATATTAAAATAAAATCTCTCCACAACTAAATGCCAGCTCATGAAACGCTGCAAAACTAATTTTTGTCCTCATTTGCAGATTATGGAGCTGTCGTTTCATTGCTTATTCTGTCACCAATTTCCGTTTTGGGTTTTGGTTTTCTCAGTGTATGTCCAAACCCTGTTTGTGAAACTTCTTTGTCAAAAGTGGGTTTTGTTCATTCTTGCTTAAAACCCATTGAAGGAGAGAATTTCGGTAATCATTTTCTGAGTCACATTGTTTTGCTTCTTCTTTTTTTCCAGCAGCATTTGGAGTTTGAAGACTTGGGTTTGTTTCTGATTGCATGATAGTAGGATTTTGTTGAAGGTGGACGAAAAGAGATCTGTGATGAAGAAGAAAGAGGAAAGGACAGTAAACAAGGAGGAAATCTGTGAGGATTGTTGCTTCGTTTGCAAAGATGGTGGATTGCTTTTTGTTTGCGACTACAAGTGAGTCTTTTTTTTTTTTTTTTTTTCTGATTATGAAATGACCACTCTTTTTGTCTTTTCAAATGAAAGTAGGTTTAAAAAATCAGCATTGTGCAGTATAAAATTTTCTCTTTATTCTAAAAAAAAATGGAAGTAGGAGCATTTCGGGATCTTCAACACAGGTGGACACTTTTCTAGGATCCCTCAGATTAGACAGGTGGGCCTTCCACGTTCATTTCATTGTTGATTAAAAGAAGAACTGTTGAATTTTTCCAAAAAAAAAATACAACTTTATTGGGTTTATCTTTTTCGAAACATATTTATGTTGCAAAAATGAGATCTGTGTTGTAAACTACATTTTCTCATTTATTGTAATAGACATCCTTTCCGAAGCCATATCAATTTCTCATTGATGAACATGATTTTTTGCCGTGATTGATGGTAACGAGTTTTTAAAAATGAACCATTCCGATCATCCGAATCGAAAAGGGGTCGGAAAGGGAAGGCTTGGTCCAAGCCTGTCTTTGGCAATCCCAATTCT
This sequence comes from Gaultheria prostrata, assembly GCA_036023075.1. Taxonomy (NCBI): domain Eukaryota; kingdom Viridiplantae; phylum Streptophyta; class Magnoliopsida; order Ericales; family Ericaceae; genus Gaultheria; species Gaultheria prostrata. The sequence continues at coordinate 33,747 of JAXBDA010000782.1, read as the reverse complement.
TTTCCCCTTAAATAGATTAAATTGCCCTTCTGATGTTGTTGCTGCGTTAGAACGAAGGATATTCTTGTCTTAACATTCCCAGAAACGGGGAGTCTACTATGCCCCAAGCACTGCCGTGCTCTGCCTCGAAACGGGCATATTGTACGAGTCTGAAAATACGATTCGACCCGTACACTTCGTAGATCTCGATATGTAGTACAACCTATAAAATTTAGTTAATTCAACATTGGTAACCTAGTGAGGAATATGGATCAAAAAAAAAAAAAAAAACCTAGTGAGGGAATCATATTTGCTTCCAAATAAACTGAACGGCAAGTTTGATTTTGAAAGTATAATGCCAAGATAAATTGGTTCAATCATTCCGATGTCCGATCATTTGTTGCAGTATTGTTCAATGCGTCGAGGTCTACGAAATGAACTGTTGGGATCACCTTTTTGGGCCTTTTTGGGCTCAGGACAAAGCCCAGTTTCCTACCCCATGCTCACATGGTGTTGAGAAAATGGAGTGTGCAAATGAGTAGCCTTCCAATCATGAATTGTCTATTCTAAAAAATATGTAAAGTTTTTTTTTCTTTTTTTCAGGGCTTAGTCCCGACATGAAGTCAGTCCATTTCTCCTGACCTAAACGCTATACTAGCAACCAGTGATGATCTAAGGGCGAAGGGGCGATCGCTCTTCATAAGTTTGAAAACCTTAAGGTTGACTAACAATTGGTAATATGATGATAAAATCACAATGATGTGCATCCCAAAATTATGTGAGCCCACACCAGCTAAGTCAAAAAATCCTACGTCCTTGGTAGCCACCTCATGGTACAGAGAGCAATGGGAGTTCAGTTAAACGTGCTTGACCTATTCGAACTGGGGAAAATTACTCCCCACATCTTGTTGACATTGCACAAACTTTAGTAAAACATCTATTGCAGTATATTTGTAAAGGTTTGTGCTAATGAGGAAAATACCAAGAAGGGGGTCTCTTGAGTTACTTTTCACATATTCCCAATACTTTTACATGTTTCCAAGTATTTCATACTTGACCTGGCTGTCAATAGCATTACATATGTATTGGTATATAAATTTACTTGCGTTTGAATGTACTTTTTTTAAAATCAGAATTGTATTTAAATGTGATGTTAAAGATTATAAGAGGACTATCAGTTGAATGTTTTACAAGTTCTGTTCTTAATCACAGAATATGACTTTAAAAACAGAAATACACTGGGGAAAATTTCATTAGTTTGAAGACCTCTCAGATGTCTTAGTCATACAATGTTGTTTTTATTTTGTAAGATACCCACATAATCACATGATGCAGCTGGGAGAGGGTCTTATGACGTAAAGACGAGTTTTTGAGTCAGATACTCAGGTATCTCATTCACACCCTCTAAATTGGGATGTTGTATCAACTCCCTCACAATGATATGAGGATATATTATTTCTCGTATTAATGATTGGTTGTCAAGGAACTTGGATGCATAGTAACATCCTTGAAGAAATTAGGAAATTCCATCACAGATTTATGTTGGTTGAATTTAATTATGCTAATTATAAATCACATTTTTTGAAACTTATGAGGAAAAGGATGGGAGGTTAATATTGTTTATAAAATTGTTTAAAGGAGAAAGAGTTAGGCAAGGCATTTTGCTCCCAGTTGCATTTGAAGGTGGATTTACAAGGGAAAGAATAATAGATGAAAAAAAATTGAATATGCAATTGTTTCTCATCCTTTAGATTTGAATATGGATATTTGGTCTTGTAGTGTGCACCACTACCTTATTGCTTACCTACTGTTGACTTCTCCGGTGTTTATTAGGCATAAATATGCAATCCTTTAGTCCTGTGCAATGCATGTGTGCCACAGGCTACACCATCAACTAGTGAAAGGATAAGAAGCACCAGCACTTCTACAAAGGTGACATGTAGGGTTGGACACTGACATGACAGGCTCATTGTCACTCCCCGTCATTTACACTTATATATTTAAGAAATGTTGCTTTAGATGATATGTGTGTTTGCAATGCATGAAATGATGGACTTGTTTTGTCCTAATTGGTAAGAGGTCTATGATATTCTTTTCGATGGAATTATTTCGATGACATATCGCTGTTTAAGTTATGAAATATATGGTTCATTTCAATCTCAATTAGTGTTATGTCCCATTTTTAATTATACCTTCAATATAATGCCATATAAATGGAGTAAAAAAGTTCTTCGTATTTTAATGTGCTTGTACCAATATTGTCCAGAAATTTCTCACTCAGGTGTCCGTTTAGTATCCTTGTTTGTGTCATGTCCATCCTTTTTTGACAGTTGTATGCTTTAAAAGTTCAACTTACCTCAGGCTTAAGCCTTTCGAAACTTGGATAAAAACTCAAAAGATGCATGTTGTGTAGATGACTAGGAGACACAAAAGTTTACTGAGGAGGTAGAGTTGCCAATACATAGATTAAAGCTTTCTTTTATCCTTTAGTTTTCTTTTTTGGCTGAAGGAATCTTTTTAGGTAAATCGTCTTTTGCTGTGTAGAGTGCAGACTTTTCGGGACAAATCTTTTTGATGATGGTGGTTACACTTTATGGTTTGACTGGATGCAGGCTGGTCTTGTAATAGAGCAGACCTCCGCAGACCTCCAGGGGCCGTTTTAGGATATTATTGGGCAAGCTTGTAGTTTTATCTCATATAACCGAAACCCAGTGACATTTGGCATAGTTTATGATTGAAGCAACAAGCTAGGCCATTACATCTGCGTCTCTGCAATCTCATATTTATTTTTCGGACCCGCTGTGTGTCTGTTTAAGTTTATGAACGTGTTTAGGTGTATATTATTACTAAGTTTATGAACGTGTTTAGGTGTATATTATTACTGCTTTGTTTGTGCCCTATTGATTCATTAGGATTTTTAGATTTTAATGAATTATTTTCCAATCTTGATCTTGGAGTAGTTTTTCCTTGTGTAATCATCGTCAAATATGTTGGTTCAGGCAGTGTCTGAAAGCTTATCATGCTCGATGTGTGGGCAAAGATGAACAATTTTTTGATTCCGGGAACCACTTGCGTTGCAGTAAGCCCCTCGTACTTTCCTGCAGTTTGCTTTTCTTTTCTTGCATGCCATTAACTGGTTCTAATGGAATCTCGACTTTTGAAATAAAAACTGGGCACTAATTGCCAGATGTGGCATAGTTTTATTTTCCCCCTTCAATTATCTAAGTTTGCCAATTCTACATGGCTTAGAAAGGTAAGAAAATTTGCTCTTTATGAAAAGTCTGTTTCCCCTAATTTTTTATCATCTAGTTGCATCACGGAACGTGAGTCTGAAATTGAGGAAATTTCATAACTCTTGTTTTGCAACTACATAACATCATCTCCAACATAAAATGACTTTCGTGATGAGACTTCCAGTAGTCACTGCTGTTTTTCAGATGTTATTCTCAAAACTAAATGAAGCCTTATCTGCTCTTATGCTCTTAATTACTTCTCTCATATTTCCACAATGGTGCATATTGTCCTAAGAGCATGCAAAGTTGCAAACTAATTCCCGTTTTGTATTTCAGACTGGCATTCTTGCTTAATTTGCCACCAGAACTCAAAGTTCCACTGTTTTTGCTGCCCGAATGCTGTGTGCAAACGCTGCATCATTAAAGCGGAGTTTGTATATGTTAGAAGGGAGAAAGGATTCTGCAATGACTGTTTAAAGCTTGCCCTACTTTCAGAAGAAAACGTGGATGTTGACTCTGATGGGGTACGATACTTCATTCTTGATAATATGTTACGAATCAGTTCAAGTTGCAAAATAAATCATTTCTAATTGTTATGTTCTTTTTTTTGGTTTCGGATCATCTACTTTTGTGGAGACTAGATAGAAACCTAGGTATGATCTTCTAAGAAGCTAGCCCTTGGCTTAATTCACATCACATCTGATGAAGCATAAAACTAAATGAAAAATGTACACATCAACTCTATGTGCGTCTTAATTTCTGGTTGTGGGCTGCTATGGTTTTCTAAATGCCACAACAACAACAACAATAACATAACTCATCTAGTCCCCAATCATTGGGGGTATAGGCGGGGATGATTGGAGACAGACGTAACCTTTGGCAATATGCACAAAGTGGCTGCTCTCAGAGTACCACTGAAATAGTGGCCCCCCAAACCTCCAAGAACCGAGGAGCTACAGGGACGTTTTGTTGCAGAACCATACCCTCAAATCAAAGTCGAAAGGCATCAGGGAGGGCAGGCCTAGAGACACAAATTAATTTATGTGCTCATTACTATGCTTCCTTCATTCATGGTTTTCTAAATGCCGGTAAGTTAAATTGAAAAGGAGTTTTCTCTCATTGAAATTCTTCGTTTGCTCAAGATACCTACTTGTTAACCACCATCCCAATCTAGAACCTTAAGCTGTTTTCTTTTTGATTGGCAAGAAAAGTAAGATGTTAGAGAGATACCTTAGATATTTCTATGCTCACCCATGACCTCAAATGTGGTCAGGCTCTCCTTTATTAGGCCACTAAACACATGCAAGTATTTTGATTCTCTGCCAGGATGTAAGATTTGAGCACAAGAACTGCTGCCTTCTCTGATACCATATCAGATAGTCAAGAGTGCACTAATCTAATAGATTAAGTCCATAGAGAGGGCGGTAATAGTATTATTTGCATCTTCAACAATACCCTTCTAAAATTTACCCGAGTAACTTGTAAAAAGATCTAGGATGAAATGTTACTTAAAGTGGGTTGTAAACGAATCCTACTATGATCCAAGTAACCCAGTAGTGTTCTTGATTACGATCCAAGTATGCCTAGCATTTTTTTGTTTTTTTTATTTTGAACAGCAACATAGAAGGCTTAATTTAAAATAGAAAAACCAGCAAGAATTCAATTATAAAAGCGGGGGGCAAGTAATCCAGCTAAACAAAAAGAAGAAACAGCAAATGACAAATGAAAAAGAATTCCACAACGGAAAAGGAGAAACAACTAACAAAAATGTCACGCAGTTTCCACTCACAACTAGCACAATGAATTCCTTGAGAAGGGAGATCATACCGAAACCCCAAAAGAGGTCACATTGCCAGTTGCATTTTTCACCCACTTGGGGGAGCTTTTCTTTTTGGTTCAAAGGAGGATTTTTGTTGCTTATTCTCAATTATCTGCTTACATTACAGGAGAAGGTAGACTTTAGAGATCGAGAAACATACGAGGGCCTATTCATGGAATATTGGGAAATAATCAAGAAGCAAGAAGGCTTGACTTTGGAGGATGTCCGTTCTGCCAATGCTCTACTGAAAAAGGGTGAAAACTTTAAGTCTGGCTCCTATGTATTCGAATCTGAGGAGGATGAAGATAGTCAATTAAGATCTGATTACGAGGATGAGGATGAAACAGTGGAGCACAAACCAGTGAAGAAAAAAAAGAAATCCAAGGGGCAGCAACGTGCGAAGAAAAGGAAGGTCTCGAAAAATAAAGAGTTCATTGGTTGGGGTTCAAAATCCCTCATAGATTTTCTTACATCAATCGGAAAAGACACAAGTAAAGAATTATCACAACTTCAGGTGTCCAATATCGTTACTGAATATATAAACGAAAACAGGCTCTTTAACCCAGTGAAAAAAAAGGTGATTTTGTGTGACGAAAAACTGAAATCTGTTTTGGGGAGGAAAACAGTGAACCGAAATATGATATATGACAGCCTGGGACCTCATTTTGTCGACAACCTAAAGCCATCAGAGGACGAATTTGATTATAGATCAGAAGATGACGACGAAAATTTATTGGTGGCCTGTAAAAAGAAAAAGTTGAGTACATGTAGGAAAATCCAGGAAAAAGAGGTGTTTAATGCTCCACAAAGCTGTTTTGCTTCCATCACTTCTGAAAACATTAAGCTTGTCTACCTGAGGAGGAGCCTAGTGCAGGAACTATTGAAGCAACCTGGAACCTTTGAAGGCAAGGTACTAGGAAGCTTTGTCAAAGTCAAATCAGAATTCATTGACTTCACTCAGAGAAGTTCTCATCAGCTTCTCCCCGTCACAGGTTTGTCTTGGTGAATATATTAATTAAATAGATGAGTTAACTGGAATATTTCTTTCTATTAGTTGCCCTTTTTCTGTTGTGCTTTGACCTTAGTTTCACGAAGCGGGAGCGAAAGTTGGTCCAGCTGGGCTGTGGGCGAGAGTGGGAGGATGTAGAGGAATCTAAGGTTGACAGCGTCTATATAAGAGTGTGGGTATATAAATTTAATAAATAGGTATGCCTATCGTGCAGTTCTTTCTGGGGTACTGGTCCTGGAAGAGGTGCTGTGGTCTATCTTAACTAGTTTGCATTTAAAACTGACGGGGAGGAATGATTTCTATATGAAAATTTGAGCCGCCGTTGAAAAGAAGTTGCTTGAAGTTTTCTCGAGTTAAGTGGATAGAAAAGAAGTGAAATCTGAAGTACTGATTTTCCAGGAATCATACTAGGAGTCTAGGAGTTTGTGACCAAATATAGATGTAAACATGGCATAGTTAAATGCTCTGGTAGCCAGTGTTCAAACATGGCATAGTTAAATGCTCTGGTCGGGGTTTGGATTGTTATGTTTTCCTTAATTTGTTTATCGCATTACTTCATCCTTGAGTTTGCAGAAACCTATTCATGGATAAGTGAATAGTTTTATTTTTTCCATCACACATTTCCTTTCTCATCATGATGTCCTGCACTCAGGGATGAAGAAGGTAACAGTGGGGGAAACCAACACAAAAATTCTCTTCCAAGTTTCAAATATGTCAATCGACATAGGTATTCATATGCTTTCAGATGATAACTTTTCTGAGGTAAAAGTTAGTGTATCCAGTGATTCTGTTTTCTTGTTCTGTCTTGTTCGTTTAACACTTTGTCTTCTTACAGTTTTCCTCCTCCTCCTACACTGTATTTAGCTTGTTAGAGCTTGTCCCACATTGGTTAATTATAATCTCCGAAACTAGTATATGAGCCTAGGCAGCCTCTCCACTCTTTGCCAATTGGTTTTGAGTTGGATGCTTTAACACGGTATCAGAGCTAGGCTTCCGTAGGACAAGACTCTCTTAGTTATTTCCCCGTTGTTTGTGCCATAAGTGCACCATGTTTCGTTATGATCCCAATGTTGTGGATCAGTTGTTTACCTCTCCACGTGTGGATTAGGGGTCGCAAGTGCGGGGGACTGTTAGAGCTTGACCCACATTTGTTAATTATAAGCTCCGAAACTAGTATATGAGCCTAGGAGCCCTCTCCACTCTTTGTCAATTGGTTTTAAGTTGGATGCCTTAACATAGCTGATACATTTAAGAAGCATAATCTAGTATTTCAGCTTGAGTACAACTCATGTTATTATTTACAATTATAGTGCACAAATTCCATATGCCTGGGAGCCATCTCCACTCTTTGCCAATTGATTTTGAGTTGGATGCTTTAACATAGCCGATGCATTTAACAAGCATAATCTAGTATTTCTGCTTGAGTACAACTCATGTTATTATTTACAATTATAGTGCACAAATTCCTAGGATTAATAATCATGGTTCATATTCTGTCAAGATTTTTTATTAAAAATTAAGTATCGGGTTCTGGTTCTTATTTTTTTTTTTTTGTTCTTTCTTTCTCATTTCCCTTAACGTGTATGCACTCTTTTTTGGTTACTTATGATGAAAGGGAGAACCTATCATTAAATTAAAGCATGACAATATTCTTCAATGCTCTTAGAGAAAGTTATTTTCTAGGTCTCCAAATAAATTACCAAAACGAAGTCTTATGTTTCAAACAATCTGGGTCAGCTGCATGGCTTCTATTATACCATTCCACAAGTACTACTAAGTTAATGGCTTTATGCTCTATCAATTTGAATAGTCCTTGTTATTATTTTTCAGAATTTAATGCCAATTTGTCTTTCCCTCTCCTCAATTTTCAATATGGAAACAAAGCCAAACCAAACCAAACCAAACCTAAGACTTACGTTCCAAGCAATTGGGGCTACTTGAATAAATCCTGCTCAATTACGGGTCATATGCTCTATTAAAGTTGAGGTTAAATTCCACGGAGACCCCCTTATCTATGCCTCTTTTCCACGGAGACCTCCTAACATTTAAAAGCGTCTAGACCGACCCCCTCATCTATAACTGTTATCCACTGTGACCCTTCTGTTATATTACCGTTAGTAGGTGGGAGATTTGCGAAATTTTTAGACAAAAATGCCCTTGTACAACCATCTCTCTCTCTCTCTGAAAAAAAATTCTAAATCCAAACCACAACCTTGCCACTCAAAAAAAAGTATGTTTTAAAAAAAATTGAAAAAGGAAAGTTTTGTAAAAAAATATTTCTTTTAAAATATTTTTCGAAAACAAAAATCTCTCCAAAACGGCTAAGCGCTCCCAGGGTGGCCGGGCACCTTCTAGCTTCTAGCTTCCAGGGCCGGGTTAGTTGGGCTAGTCGGAGAGGGGCCTTCTAGTGCCTAGGCGACGAGTACTCGGCCTTTCAGACCTTCTTTTAGAACACTGGATGAGGGGGTGAGTTTTAAGGGGTATTATAGTCATTTACGTCAATCCGTTAACATAGTAAGGGTTTTTTGCATTTCGCATAGATGAGGGGGTCTGTCTGGACACTTTCAAATGTTAGGGGGTCTCCATGGAAAAGAGGCATAGATGAGGGGTCTCTGTGGAATTTAACCTAAAGTTAACATACTCATATCACTCCCTATTGCAACATCCCTTGCCAATTTAGGTCTTTCCCTCCCCTTGGAATTCCATTACCAGTAACTATATGATTATCTGTCATGTTGAACCTAACGGTCCTTGTAGCCCATCACCACACCATCTTAGTATGAATTTTTCCTCCAAATTTGGTGGTATGCTATGATCGCATGATATGCCAAAGCACCCCTCTACTATGTTCTATGGCACATACATTATGTGTTTTTTTTCCTTCAACGTTCGTATAAGTCCATGAGAGGTGGTACAAAACAGGAAACAAAACCCAGAAAATGGACTTGAACAGCTGTGATTCACCCGGTGTATTGGGCCAATGGCTGTGATTCACCCGGTGTACTGTGTGCCCAGCACACTGGGTGAATCACAGCCGTTGGCTGCCTTTTCATGTCCATTTTCTGGGTTTTCTTTCCTGTTACTTACCTTTTTCCATAAGTCCATTGGAGACATAAACATGTAGTCATCGAATGATCACTTGATAGTTGACACATTGTCCTTATTATAAGCTCTACCATGAGCTGCGGACATAGCGTATTACCTTGCTGTGTAAAAGATGTGACTCTTTTTTCCTGCAAATGAACCAAATGGGAGCTAGAGAAAGAGATTCAAGATCATACAGCCATTTGAGTTTAGATGTTGTAATCCATCAAGTAGATTTGAAATAGGTTTCTAGTGTTGTTCCACATGGTCGAAGTGCATTATATTCTCCCAAGCAATTAAGTGATTAAGTGCAATTCCGCTTCCTTTTTATTGTTTTGAAAGCAATCATTCTGGTAAACTTAAGCAGTTTAATAACAAATTACTCTTTAAGCTTCATGTGATTATAATCTTGAATCAATTGAGTTTGGTCCTTTGAAATTGAAAGCAATTCAGCATTACATAGAGCTTGATAGAATAGAGTCATAGATGAAGTGATTCGATAGAGAAGTTTGTCAATATTGCGGGCCATTTTAAGCCAATATCTATTCCATGCACTTGACTGTATGAACAACTAGATTTCATAGAGTTTTTTGAATGCTCATTAACATAGATATGGCTGTATCGTCTTGATGGTCTTTTTACGAGTTTTAGCATGGACGGGTTGGTTGTTAGCTATTACATGGTATCGCAACAGATGAGATTTTGTGTCTTAATTTTGTATCGTACTTGTATTCAATAAACTTGCATGTGTTTGGCCTGCTTGTGGTGTGGGGGAGCATCTTGAGAGTGTAAGTTTTTCGGTATCTGATGATCACATACGATGTCCAAGCACCCCACCATTTATGCTAAGCTGCTTTCTATGGCGATTACATTATGTATGCTTTCTTTCAACTCATCGTGCATGTACGGCCATTTTAGACATAAGCATATGTAGCTATTGGAATGTTTACGTATCATCATTGCAACCCTTACCATGTTTGTGGAAATAGCATATCACCTTTACAACATAAATAAATGTTATTTCTTTACTTATCAATGCAATCAAAAGGTGCCAGAGAAAGGGATTCGTGGGCACACATTCCTAAGGATGGGAATCCCTCAAGTAGCTTGTCTATTTGATGCAATCAAAATATCAAAGGGGAGTCAAGAATCAAAAGAGAGAAGGAAATCCCATTCAAGTAGAACCCTAAGGGTGGAGAGAGAAACTAAATCTCAATCAATATGCTTCAATATTCTTAATAATCAATCAAAAGCTACCAAATGAAAGACCAACTCACCTATTTATAGACTTCATAGTTCATACCCTAATGCCACTAAAGTACCAAAAATGACACAAGGACCCTTAGTTCTACTGCATCACTATTGAAAATTTAGTTTATAATGCTACAGCAAGGGTATCTGTTTAGTCTCCCTCCTCAGTGGTGGAAGGCAAAGCCACTTAACCTCAGAACTGTCTCCTCTCTGGTTATCGTTTTCCTTTACTGTGCATTTTTCTTTTTCCTCACGCTTATAATGTGGATGTATGGAATTCTGCCAAAATTCTGTGCGAACGAAACTATGAGATTATGTGTGATGAAACCTCTTCTTTTGACCAATATAACTCGCATTTTTAGCTGTGGCTTCCATGTTATGATTGTTTTATGGAACTTCTACCACTGGTATTGGATTTCACCGGGAACTACTCCCGAGAAATTCGTAGTAGTGACATAATGCATCAATTTCAGGACATGCTAGCTTTTCTCTTCCACCGCAGCTCGTCCTTAAATTTTCACTTCCTACTCTATTGTCATACTTCAAATATATAGTTATGATATCTGGTACTTCTTACACCCAAGTTCTAATGTGTTTTAAGCATTACACCGTGAGTAGGCAAGTAAAGTTGTTTAGGTAGTTCAACCTACAGGAGCAGTTTGTCATGTCAACAATGGTAGCCATAGCTTAGTCTTTTTCAAACTTTGCAGGAAGAATGCAAAGATTTAAGACAAAAAGTGCAAGACGGGCTACTAAGAAGGCTTACTATAGTAAGTTGCCTCATAAATTTTTTGCTTAATCTTATGCTTCTGCATGCTTGACAAATAGAGTTCTTTACTTGTATCTATTGTGGACTTTTGTAATACATACTATTACCATAGCTCATTGCTTGTGGAAAGAAATATTTGTTCCTTAATTTTCTGAAGCTTTTGTAGATCTCCTTTGGAAAGAACGTAATTGGCACTTGCATTTTCTTGTGATTTAGTCGAATGAAATATCAGAACCATTGGGAGTCAACAATGTGTTTTCTTGGATCCATACAATTGCTTTCACATTTCAATTGAAATGGAAAATAAGCCATCCATGATACATGAATTTTAAAACTTTTTTCCTTCTATTTTGGGAAAATATTGTGGTAATTTAGTTTACTATATTAATATCTGATATATTCTTCGAGGAATTGCTTGTTCTTCCCGAAAATTTTGTTTTGTGAGCTTGAACAGCTATAGGCTGTTTCTGAAACAACCCAATCCCATACCGAAAGTCTGCATGGGTTTCCCTGGGAGTATAATGGTTTATGTAAGCTACTCGTAACTTGGACTAAAGCATTTTGGGCCGTGTTGTTAGGCTTCAACAAGTCATTGAGCTATTGGTTTCTAGCCATTAGGGAAAAGACTCATTTAAAGTTGCGGTGACTCTAGTTATGGTGACCCTAGTGTTGAACCTCTCTTGAGGGCACAAGGCTCTAAAGGAGGGCAGTTTGTTACTCCCCGTCTACATTGAAAGTGTGCATGGGTGATCTTAATGAACCATATAATACTACTAGTATCTTGGCCATGTTATTAGGATTCAACAGGTTAAAAATAAGGGCGTTACTAGTCAGTAGTCACCTAGGCAAGTTACTATTTCTGCAGAATTTGAATCATTGCCTACTCTTTTATTAGTGCAAAACCTTAAGGACGGAGTATAAGTCTTTCTAGAAACAGCAATTTCATGCAAGAAAAATGCAACAAACAGTTACATGACTGGTTAACTATATTTTTCCCGTAGTCCCAATTGCAACTTGTAAGTCATTCTTCTGTAGGCGAGATTTCCTTGAGCTTGAGTTCCTCTACCCACCTAGGGTTTTGCCTGGAGCTGATGAAATGATTTCTCTGTGCTCCTGCCGCGTGTCCTCTCGGCGTTATATTTGAACTTCAGTGGTTGCCTTTCTTGTACTTTTCTGATTTTCTAATATGACAATTCGAATATCATTGCGGCGGGAGAAACGTTTTCGACATATATGGACCCTGTAGCAAACAAATTGTTAGATTTCTTGGAGGGTTCCAATCTAAAACCAATTGGCAATAGGTGGAGTAGCCTCTAGAATTTATTAACCAGGCTTGGGTGGCCTAGATAGGCGATGTGGAATTTTAACACTCCCCCCACGTGCAGCCCGGATGCACGTGCTCATACGAATTGAAGAGACCTGAAGATTTGACTCTGGCGATAAAGAATGACCACATCTGAGGTGCGGCCACCCAAGACCTGGCTCTGATACCATGTTAAATTTTTTGGAGGGTTCCAACCTAAAACCAATTGGCAATAGGTGGAGTAGCCTCTAGAATTTATTAACCAGGCTTGGGTGACCTAGATAGGCGATGTGGAATTTAACACAACTTCCTTCGAAATCAAAAAGAAAGAATTGTGTCTCGGTTATCCATTTACAAGCACTTCCTGATGAACTGATAAAATAGTCAGCATCTGGGGGTAGCATCTTAATCATGCCTACATATACATATTTACTTCGTATTGAGCTGAATTCGAGAAACCTGAGTGTTGGGGGTGAAATCACGATGGTGCTCCTCTGCTATTCTTGAACCTACAGCCACCAGACAACGGTTAGTGCCTCTTGGGCCTCTTGCCCAAGGACACTCTGACGCTCAAGTTAGTCTGGAGAAGGAGAGTATAAACAGTATTTTAGATCTAGGATTGTGTGTACCTCTAGGGTTTATCCCGTTGTACTTATAGGCCTCTATGTACTTGCTCTCCAAGTCTCGTGATGTCATCCGTGACGCTTGCGGTCACGTGACCCGTCCACTAACTTGTTGCCACGTCGCTCTCCAGACGCCTCTGGAAGGTTCTCGTACCACGCCTCGTGGCCTCTGTCGCGTGTACCTTTAACCGCCTTTGTAGGCTCTCGGGTCGGGTGCCCACGCCTGACCCGCAACCACCACACCCGTGGTTCCTTCTTTGCCAACCGGGTACCCTTCGGTAATAGTCATCATCGGCCATATATCCCTTAAGGGTTCCTATGGCGACATCCTACCGTCTACGGTACACTTTACCTTCGGCCTAATGGGGCTCTTGGACCTTGAGTGTTTCCCAAGAGCCCTAGGTTCTGTAATAATCATCTTTGGCAACGGCCGACGTGATGTCTATTGGTTCATGCTGAACGGTATTGGGATATAAGTGATCGTTAGGCCTCTAACCCCTTGCCTGGCCACTGAGTCCACACCGGCCCAGGCTTAGGCTGGACCTCTTTTTTCGGCCCACCACACTAAGTACAAAGGGCTTCAACAGTTTAGGACATCTTTATCTTCCACGAGTTCTTTAAGTTATTAATATATTTTTTTCACGCTTAGTGGCACTGCTTTCTTTCAGCTTCATACACGTGAAATTCTTTCACCTTAATCTAAAGATTATGTGGAGAATTGCTGCTATGAGGGATTTTAACTCTCATGTTTCTCTTGGGAGTTGGGAGTCAATATTATAAAAGTTATTTGATTTGTCTGACAGGTGGAGCTTGAGCACAAGGCCAAAAGTCTGCATGAGGACATAACAAGCCATGTATGGATTTTCTCTTCAGTATTTAATGTCAGCTCTGTCTCTTTCTTTGTAGTATGTAAGAATCTGACATTTGAATCCAGGCTTTAGCTTCCATCAATCTTCAGAATGAACCATGTGATTGGGTAAAATGAAAGAAAACCAAAATGAGGAAAAGGCCAAACATGTCATATATACTGGTCATGACTACATGTGGGGTTCTTTCTTTGTTCTTTTCTACCACTGTGCTTCTTAGGGACCCTTGATTTTTTATGTTCACAACATAACATTGATAACTGGATTACTGTCCATAGTTTCATCTATTGGGGAGAGAGAGAACTGTTTGACATCCCATTATTTTCAGGTGGTTGTGAAATTAATTATGTAGTAATTTTTCTCTTCAGATTCATGTTCCAATGCACCATCGGAAACCTTTTGTCTTGTTCTTTCTTTCTCTTGACCAATCTTTCTTTCTCTCTTCTGATTCGTTTATGCCATGTAAATGCCTAGAGATATGATATGGAAGGTGTTGAAGAAAAAGGAAGTATACTAACAAAGGGGAACAACGATGTAAAAAAAGATGTATAATTTGGCTGTGAATAAATTAGATGACCCGCAGAAGAAACAACTGAATTTCAAATCACAGTAGGATTTCCCGAAGGGTCCCTCGAGTCTTTATCTTCTTGCAGGTGAATTGATTAGACATCATCACGATGATTGATGAGGTTTTATGAATTGGTCAAAACAGAGTACTGAAATCGTATCATTTCTGCTGCGTTATTGTCATTATGTTGACCATACAGATGAGTTACTAGACAAGATCATTACCAAACCAACTAAAGCCTTGTTTCCTAATGCATTGGGGTGGTTAAATGAGTCCCTATGCATCAACTACATTATCAAGAACTTTACTTAAGAGAAACATCTCGAAGCCATATTGTTCGTTATCATCTTTTTGTTTATATGTAATAATCCATACTTTTTATTATCTGCTTATCTGTTCTGCCTCTTCAAAAAATGTCAGTGGATAAATAGAGAGCTGGCTTTATTGCAAAACCTCATTGATCGTGCTAATGAGAAAGGCTGGAGAAGAGAATATCCTTTTGTGATTTATTGTAAAATGCCAAGTCAGTAGCGTTGCATTTGCTGCTTGTAAAGGTAGAGAGACACGTGCCTCACTAGATTAAGGCAACTATGGCCGTGAAAACCCAAACTATTCTCCTGTAAGTACCTGCAACGAACAGTTTCATTTTATCTATATGCCTGTATGCAGAAGCAAAAGAATACCTCATGTTAATTTATGACTTTGGGAATGATATATGAAAAGAGGTTTACTAATTTTATCATGGCCACCTACAAAAAACTTGTGCTCACTCATGCACAGCCAACATTTTTTAGCATTTCAGGTAACAATGTTTGCAGTTAAAGGTACTAACGTGGCCCTTAACCTACATGCGCTTTACGTTGTCTGAATACATGGAGAGAAAAAAGCTGCTTCAGACACCAGAAGAGAAGTCTCGGTTGTTAGAAACGGTTCCCAGGGTGATTGCAGATGTAGAAGACGTTGAACCCATGTCCAACGATGCCATTGAAGAATCTAAACAGGAAGAAGGAAAGTCTCCGAAATCCATCCTCATGGGGAGTTCGGAAACTCCTGGTGATAATGGGGGAGACAGTGGATTTTCTTCAGGTACTCCGGGCGCTGGAGGTAGGATTAACTTATAAGTAGTATGACAGTATTTCCTTACTGATAGACTCCGTGCTATGAAGCTATTGTGTTGAATATTTGGAGATGAAGATTGCTCTGAGGAACACATGACTGCAACTTTCTCAATCAGTTTTTAACCCTTTTGACATTAAAACTTCAGACAATCTAGTATGGATTTCTAATCTAGTTGGTTATTCTTTTTTCCTCTACCTGCTTTATATGTTACCAGTTACCACTACCAACTCTAGGTGAGCCAATTTTTCTAAGAGCATGCATTAACTGCGGCCATATCGGATATGTATTCTGCATCGTAAGATGCATTAACTGACAGAAGTCATTGCAAGTTGAAAAAACTGACAGAAGTCATTTCAAGATGAAAAAATAGTTTTGACCTTAATGGGAAAATCTATAGCATAGAAATATAAAACATATACATATATAATATTTATATATATACGGCTAGCTTCCAGTCAGGCCCTGACTGGAAGCTTTTGGGTGTTTTGAAGGTTTTAAAAATTGTTTTTACAAAATCCGAACCGTACAATGTGTTTAAAACGTGTTTTTAAAGGCCCCCGCGAGAAATCATCAAAAACAAATACCAGGAAGACCTTGATCCAAGCAGTTTTTCACAAAAACTGTATATATATATATATATATATGTATATTTTAACTCTATTGAAACGTGTAAATCACACAAGACTTACATGATGAAGCGCAGCGGAATACTTCAAGCTTTCGGAGATCGACGAACCAAGACCCGCTCTACAAGCACAAACCGTAACCACAAACACGAACCGGTACACCGTCTTCTATCCTCGTCGCGTAGAGAAGACTACTAGAGCCTACTCTTGATATCCACACCGCAAATCCTAGGGTTCGTAGATGGAAACCCTAGAGAGAGAAGATATTGATGATGATTGAAGACGGTTTACAATGATTGAAGAGGACCATTGTGTTTATGTTAAACAGTCGAAGAAAAGTTTTCTTATCCTTTCTTTATATGTTGACGACATCCTTTTAGATATGGATATGATTGTCGCCACTAAAGAGTGGTTGTCCTCAAACTTTGAGATGAACGACATGGGTGAGGCTGATTTTGGGCTTGGAATTAAGATCTCTAGAGATCGCTCAAGAAGGTTTCTTGGCATGAATCAGGAAACCTATATAAAAAAGATTCTTGAGCGTTTCCGAATGCAAAATTCCAAATCCATTTGACACTCCTATCGAGAAGGGACACACCTTGAGTCTTGCGTTATGCCCATAAACTGATCAAGAAAAGGAGTCAATGGCTAGCGTCCCCTATGCAAGGGCAGTTGGGAGTCTGATGTACGCTATGTTGTGTACTCACCTGACATTTGTTTTGCAGTAGGGCTGGTTAGTCGGTTTCAAAGTAACCCTGGACTTGCTCATTGGAAGGCTGTGAAAAGATTACTTCGATAATTGCGAGGTACTGCAGATTACATGCTATGCTATAATGGTGGAGATATACGCTTGCGAGGATACAGTGATGCAGACTGGGGTAGCGACATAAATGAGCGCAAGTCCACCTCTGGGTATGCATTCTTGCTTGCAGGTGAAGCAATTTCCTGGTGCACCAAGAAACAGACTTGTATCGCGTTGTCCACAATGGAATCTGAGTACATAGCTTGTTCTTCAGCTGTCCAAGAGGCTGTTTGGTTGAGGAGATTCTTACTGCGCCTTGACACAGAGTCTAAATCGAGTGGGCCTGTGACTCTATATTGTGATAGTACGGCTGCTCTTGCTTATGCTAAGGATCCCAAATATCATGGAAAATCCAAACACATTGATATTCGTTTTCACTACATTCGAGATATGGTTGCGCAAGGAGAGGTGGTCCTAAAGCATATATCCATGACCAGTATGGTGGCTGATCCCTTGACTAAGCCTATAGCGAGGGATGTCTTTCAGACCCATGTTAGTAGTTTGGGACTTCGTAGAATTTGAGTTGTTTATGCTTTATTGAGACACCTTTTGGATATTTATTGTTAATGCACTGGTTTTTATATTCTAGTTGGTTGTGATTATAAAATCATGTTGCGTTTAAGTTGTTATGCACTTACAATGTTAATTGTGTCATAAGGCAAAAGGTTGACCATCTCACACGGTAACCTGCCTCGACGCTGATGGGCGAGCAAGATGAGACATAACTCTTTAAAGATGATGAGTTTAAGGTATTGTCACCTTGGTTGGACCAAGATGAGGTCACTATTGACAGAACACAGAATCTGTGTAGCCTTTTGTTTAAGCCAGATGAAGACCTAAAAGGGCGCAGTGCGTGCGACAAAGTTTGAGAGTCTCATGTTAGGCGTTTTTAGTAGCGACTATATCTGTACGGTGTTTTTGGAGTGACACAATCTTTGTAGATACTCCACCGTAGCATATGAACATACCACATGTTCTATTGTCGACCATACTTAGAGGAGTGATAGAGTGGATCCCTTTCCTGTCACTGTGTGAGCTCTAAATGTCATTATATGACTACTCATTGCCCTTACTTGACTTGAGACTGTGTCATGAAGTAAAGGCTTTCTGTTGCTACTCTAGCTTGACTACCTAAGACCACGAAATGTCAGGGTCCCATGGAGCATGACTGGGAAAGCAGCAAGGTTAAAATGAATTGACATGAGGGCTCGAGGAAGACTTTCTAGTATCACATTTGTTTATGCGGTTGGTTGTGCTATGTGCCGGCACAAGTTTTTTATCTTTTTATATACTCTATAGTAAAATAAGAAGTAATTTCGAAATTTGAAGCACACCAACGCAAAGGGGTTAAGCATAGCTCTGAGCTGGGACTCAAGAGGGATTGGAGATGCTCGATCCAATGTGGCTAGATTTGTCTTGGGAAATGACGAGATCTTTTGGAGTGATGTACCATGTTAGTTTGATGGAAGCTTAATGTGGTACTCCTATCTAGCTTGTTTTTCTCGTCGGTCGCGTGCCTCATTTCCTTGTTTGAGGAGAGAATTGATTGGATTGATATGGATGAGATATTTGTTTAAAAGCCCGAAGTGTACGAGTGGGAGATGTTAGTAAATTTGGGTCGGTTGGACCGGACCCTACCCACACGGATCGTCCACATGGGTTAAGTGATTGGGTTGGTTAGAAGGATGATAAGAGATGAACTCTTATCTCTATCTGTTAGGAGAGTTTGAAGAGAATTTAAACTCTGGGACTTTATCTATATATATAGTCCTGCAGATATTGGAGAGATACACACTTGAAACAATTAGAGTTTCATATATTTCCTTCTCCCCAAAATATTTCTCCTATCAATATCTTCTCTCTCTAGGGTTTCCATCTATGAACCCTAGGATTTGCGGTGTGGCTATCAAGAGTAGGCTCTAGTAGTCTTCTCTACGCGACGAGGATAGAAGACGATGTACGGATTATTGTTTGTGGTTATGGTTTGTGCTTGTAGAGCGGGTCTCGGTTCGTCGATCTCCGAAAGCTTGAAGTATTCCGTTGCGCTTCATCATGTAAGTCTTGTGTGATTTACGCGCTTTTGATATATACATGTGCGCGCGTGCGTGTGTGTGCGCGCGTGCGTGTGTGTTAAAAAAAAGCTCCTAGGTACAAAATATCAAGTCTTGACCCATATTACATGCTTCTGCGTACAGTAGTTAACAAAAGACATAGTACGTACTAACAACCCAAATTTCCACATTACATCCCTTGCTTGCTTTATTAGGCATCTACTACCTATGATTCTACGTGCTAATGGAAAAACTTAAAAAAGAAAGAAATCAAAATCTCAAGTGTATCATGAAGGTCAAATCCACTCTTTATTCATCAAGTATATTTCATCCTCCTCAACTAATACGACGCACCTTTGAATGTCACAATCCCCTATAAACCTTAAGCAATCACAAAATAAAAATGAGCAAAATTATATCATTACTGACATAATGGGAAACACAAATTGTCTCCACAAGTAGATAAAACAACTTGTCAAAATGTCCTCCAAAGGCCAATCTCGTACCAACCTCTCATATGAAAAAAAAAATTAGGGTAAGAAGTAAACAATGGCAAGAAGTATAGAAGTGCTCAAGAATAATGAGACCAATCAATCAACTGTACACCTCCGGCCTAGATGAAGGTCTCGGGCTAGTAAAGGGTAAAGTGGGAATTCTCTTCTCTTCTTACGGTATAGTCAATGAGTCAAACCAAATTGTCCATGTAATATGACTTCATACCTGACCCTCCTTGGTGACTGGTGACCTACCTTACCTGCCCCAGGAAGCCCATTTGTGACTTATTCCGACTGTTGGCGAATAAACTTAACCCCTATACTAAATGGTTTCACTCACCAGAACACGCAGCCACCACAATTACAATTACAACGTAACATGACTCGAACAATATTATAGAACTTAACGAATTAAATGGGACTATACGAAGAATGCTCCGTAGTCCGTAGTTGATCTAAATTGTGTCTTAACTCTTAAGACTATAGAGTACACATAGAGATAGCTAAAATATTGAAACCGAAATGGTGTCGTAAAATGTTATATTTTGGAAAGATAAATTTTTCAATTGTTAGTAACGGTACTCAAGGTTAGCTTTGTAAGATTTATTAAATTTAGTTCAAATATTTATTACCAAGTTATAAGCTGAATTGGTTGAATTTGGAACATGGTGTTTTGGGCTATAAGCATCAACGTGTAAGTAAGATGACTATAGCTGAAATGAGAATTTTGAAATAGATGTGAAGTAAGACTTTTGCAAGATAGAATTAGAAACTGAAGTTCTCGTGGGGTGATAGGGGTTGCACCGATAGAAGATAAGATGAGATAATAGGTTAAGGTGGTTTGGACATATCCATCTAGATCTGTGGATGCGATAGTTAGGAGTGATATGGTTACGGTAGATGGTAGCAATAAGGGATGGGGTAGACCAATCTTGACCTTAGAGGCGGCAGTTTGCAAAACGTAGGTATCTTGGATATCATGGAACACAATGTCCTCGATAGAACTCAACGGAGACAATGTATTCATGTAGCTGGTTCCAAATTGATTGGTACTTACGGCTCGGTTTGAAGTTATTTTTATTGTATCTAACTAAAACGTATATGAGCCCCATTTCATGAGCTCGCCTAGGGCCTTGAAAGTATGAGGCCCGGCCCTGTGTCTATGAGGGTGGATGAAAAAAAAAATGATATTTATCTTAAACAAATTAGTTCTCACGAATGAGTTTTCCTAAACAACCGAAAGGAAGGAAGATAAAAGAAAGAAAAGAAACTACTGAAAGAAATGAATAATTTATTGATGTATTGTGTGCATACCATGTCGTACCTTGCACCACATATTGCATATGCAATCATGTATCGCATCACACAGCAAGATATATTGACGCGTGAGATTCATTGTGGGATGAATCGCATCGCAAGAAGTACGTATTGTAAATCGTAAGATAATGACTATTGGAAACTCATAAGAGTAGGCTCCAAGCTTTACCATCCCTTAGAAATGGGATAGTTCCATTTTATTCAAATCTTTTTAGGGCATTGCTGTATTTATGAGCTATTTAGAGGAAATTTTATCCTTGTTTCTAGAACTTCTACTTGGTGTTGACATTAATGTGACAAAATTTATTGAAAACATAACAAAAAGTTCTTGTTCCGAACAAGATGAGATTCCCCTACTGTGCTATGAAACCAAATAAACAATTTCAAATGCGATGTACAGACAGTGCAGTTTCATTTCTTATGAGAAATTGAACCGCATCTTCATATGATATGCTATAAACATTGTTTGCTTGCCGCTCCATAATCAGTTGAACCAAGACCCTTTTCTCTGATGTACTCAAGTGACTTGGGCAGTTATTACTGTGAATTTTGAAACAGGAACGTGGTGTTTTCCTTAGCCATCTCCGGTTAGTCGTTAAATCCTGTGTTTCCTACTTCTCTTTAACAATCCTCAAATTGGTAGATGTTTTAATACCAATAATAGTAGTCGCCCTTTGGAGCGTTAATAATCTAATAAGCTCATATTTATTGCAAACTGTTGATCTTTCATGCAGGAGAGAGAGCTGTCACCAAGAGCAACTATGATTTTGGTAACTGTGGATTCAGTTCAGCTAATTATGGAAATGGGAATGCACGAGCAACACAGCAGAATAACATTGGAAGCAGTATACAAGGTTTAATTGTACTCTTGTACTCTGTTTGGTACAAAGTGGACAATAATGTCGAATTGAGTTTGAGATTTTAAGCCTTGAAAAATGCTTGTTGGATGGTGTGGTTTCTATACTACATCATTTCCAATATCCCATTTTTGTTTCTGTTTTTTGCATGTGAAACAGTCGTGAAGAACATGGAATATTTACAAAACACGTGTAGATGGAGTACGCTCTGAACAATCATCATAGTTAGGATTCATTTTTGGTTTCAATATGTTAATTTTTGGGTTGTCTGCTGCATGATAGTTTCATTATGTTCTTGAAAGTTTTAGTTGTTCAGGATATTTTGCTAATTTCTAGATTTTCTGGACATGGGCTTAGGGGAGCTTCTCAATGACACACCGTACGACCTGGCCCCACAGAGCATGATACAATCCGCTTTTAGGTGCAACTGCATAGCTTTAAAATGTAGATTAGTTCACGATATTTTCGTAATTTCTAGATTTTCTAGACATGGGCTTAGGGGAGCTTCTCAATGACTCACTCTAACAACTTGGCTCCGCATAGCACGATACTATCTGCTTTTAGCTGCTACTGCACAGCTTTAAAATGTACCTTAATTTTTCACTGAGAGCAATGTGAAGCAGATTCATGGAGATGTGTGGTTCACTTACCTTGTCCATCTTGACATCATGCCTCTAGGAGTTTTCACAATCCGCTGCCCACCCCCACCCCCCCACCCCCGCGAGAGCCACGCATCTTCCTTGGACCCGCACAAGCACGTCGCCATATGGAACCTATCCTGACGTGGGAGCCATACAAGCACATATCAATGTGGAAGTCTTCGCTCTGTTGTGTCAGCCGCCGAGAGGGCGACATATAGACCAGATTAAGATACATGCAAAAGATAACAAAATGATCAAGGTAACCTCATTGATGTGTGAAGCCATCAAAAGGGAAAAGAGATACCTCGGGTTAGATAGTGGGCCACCACCATTGACGTCAGCTCCAGTGTTTCGCGGAGCATAATGTTCTACCCCGGCAAAGTATGGGCTTGGCCATGTGTGTATAATCTATTGAGCATCATTCTATTGCAAGATGAAATATGTTTTCAATGGTGAGTTGTGGCGAAGAGTTTCCACATTTTCAAAATTCAAGTGATCTGATTACAAACTCTGTTGGCTAGTAGAAAGCCACTTCTAATACGATGAGGGAGATGAAGACTGATCCTGTAGGTCCGGTTTCTTTTAGAGCTATTTATGTTTCATATTATCTTATTAGAGTTTTGTGGTCAGGCTGAGAGAAGTCTAACGCATCACTTTGGTTTGTGTTTTATATTTAGTTGCGGGAGGGAATGAACAGCCTGGCTGTGCATCTATTCCAGAAGCAAATCAAAGTCTTGCTACCAAAACATGTATTCTAGAAGAAGAGCCTTGCCTGATTGGTTCAGAAGAGAGAGAAAAGCATTCCAAGGTTTCTGTGATTGCTGATCAACCTAATATTGCTGAGAAGCGAAACCAATCAAACGATACGGAAGTAACGGAACAAAGAAGTATGAGAATTCGAGAGGCACCAGTGGTTCAGTTGATTAACTTGAGTAGCGATGATGATGACAATGATGATACTGACATTGCAATTAGGAAGGAGAAATTTGATAACCAAGACAATGATGATACTGACAGCACAATTAGGAAGGGGAAATTTGAAAACCAAGACACGTCCCTATGGCATTGTCTCGGCCCAAATGAAGAAAGGAGGGGGCCCCTCGCACTGCCACTGTTGAAGCGTTGGAGCGAGACTAGTTCGTTTGCTTTGAAATTCAAGGTGTGGAGAACAGGTGAAAGAGAAGAAAACGCAATCTGGTTGGGTGACGCCGTTAGACTGTTTTCAACGGAAAACAAAGAGTTCAATCTTGTTGTACATCCTTTCCAAGATAGGAAGTCTGGAGTTATGTGAATATCGTTTAGCAGGAAAATCCCAGAAATATCGAAGAGAGAGACAAAGCTAGGTGCTTCTATTTGCACTAAGGAAGTATAATAGATTTAACGAAAGAATACATCACTGGAAAGCGAAAATCTATTTTTAGCAGGAAAGCAAATGTATCTATTAGAAGTGGATGTTTGATGTCTCAATAAGTTCGGAGTTGTGAAGAGAAAAGCTGTTTTCTTATGTAGTGCTTAATTTCAATATTCAAGTTTCTTGATTTTTATTTATTTTGTGGTGACAATAAACCTCCAACGTATGGCCACTTTTCACGCAGTAAACCCTGGGACATTCACACATTGTGCAAGAATTAGCTAAGTCAAGAGGTTTTCCGCAGGAAATGAATACAAGAAACTTTGGATTCACTATTGGTCCTACTGAAAACCTGGGTTATCATGGTGTTTATTACTTGCTAAGTGAAAAAAGGAGTACTTAAATATTGGTCCTTCCTCACATAGGCACCTATGTTTCCATCTTGGTCACTTTCAAGGATAGATTTTCAACCCTTTATTCAAATAAACCCATTTTCGCCCTTATTTCAGTATATAACCTGTTTTTTGGGATTCTACATGGGGAAAGAGTCTTGGGACTAAAATGTAAACTTGGAGGTCCCAATCGTGTTTAAACAGGTAATGGTAAGCTTACCGTATTCGGTCCAAAAATCATTTGAAATAAGCTGTAGGTAAAACGCTTCTTCCTCCCGTTCTCAATATTCCTTTCGCCATACATCTCCATTGCCTTCATTCGTCTCCCCCTTCTCCATTGCCATCCTATAGTGCTTGTCAAGTGTCTACGTTGAAAGGGAAAAAAATAAAGTGTCTACTTTGAAAGAAAACTGATACTTCTTGGATGTGAAATTCAATGTAATTTTCTCTTCAGCTCTCTTTAGATGTTCTGATTTTAATGACTCTATGCTTCAGTAAGGACTGATATGTGAGAGTCTCATTTCTCATTAGGTTTTATTATCTGCCCTATATTATTTGGGATCTCTGTAATTACACGATTTTCTCTCTCATTATCTGCCAAACATTCCTGGTCCTTTGTAGTCTTTCTTTTCAAGCTCGAGAGGTATGGAACAGGGATGACCGATACAGAGCTCTAGGCTACTCACTACATGCTCCCCTTGGCTATATGGGCAATGCAATGGGCAATATTATCACATTCAAAACCTTTGAAAAGGAGATAAAGCCGGAACAAATGGATGATTCCTTAATCGTTGACCTGTCCCTCTTTGAACAGCCTCAGTGAATCCAATCCTTGATATGAATGAATCAGTATGAGCTTTATAAGATTCTTCTTCCGATTGAAATTCAATGGGATCAAGAGAGACCCTGTCTTCATCCATAGGATCCCAAGTACCCGGATCAATCGGGAGTTCTATTCTATCTGATTTATCTGAACTATTCTATCTGATTAATCAGAAAGCATCATGCAGTAATCAAGAGAGTTGCTTGCCTTCTTAAGCTGCCAGAAGAAGAAGGGTCTGGGAAGTGTTTTACGGGCATGCATCCAAGAAGTTGGACCGTGATTATGCGTTTGAGTGAGCGTTATCAGTTTGGTATTGCATTAAATTTTTCTGTTTTCGTTTCTCATGAAACAGGGAAAATCATTATTAGAAGAACTGTTTTCCAAAAACTGTTTAAATTTTATTCTGGAAACAGCTCACTTGTAAAAATGCCAGAAGACTTTTTATGAGTTATCAAAAACTGTTTTCACAAAAGATGGAAAAAAAGGGTATGAGAAAAGCAAAACACAAGAATGTGAAAACAATACCGACCATTGGGGCGATATCAGTTGTTGTATGTATAGGATAGTATTGTATTATTTGAATTTCGAACAGAGAGAACCTGGGTGATTGTAGTTCCGGAAACTGTATACTCATATCAGCATAGCTATCAAATGCGTGTTATTTATATAATGTCGTGCTTGAATTTAAGGAAATGTTGATGGTTCCTTACAAAAAAAATTATCAGCAATAGTTCTTTTCATTTAGGAAGG
Source organism: Gaultheria prostrata (assembly GCA_036023075.1). NCBI lineage: Eukaryota > Viridiplantae > Streptophyta > Magnoliopsida > Ericales > Ericaceae > Gaultheria > Gaultheria prostrata. Next base: position 8,020 of record JAXBDA010000782.1, on the reverse strand, counting down.
CTTTACAGGAAACACAACAAATTCTTTAGCTGCGAGCTATTATTGGGAATGGCTAATTTAGCTGTTAAACAGTAAATGCAACGAATTCTGGAGTTGTGAGTTATGTTTGGTAAATTCCCTGTCGGTGCTGCTGCGGTGGCTGTTGTTCTTGGGTTCCATCCGTATAATGCATCCTTTTGAGCGAATGAGTGTACGAAAAAATAGAGAAGAATCCCAGGAAACAAATGCCAAAGAAAGACAGGAGCAAAGCACGAATGAAACAATGTCAAGAGTTTCAAATTTTAGCTGTCTGGAATGCAGAATTGTTTTATTAAGAAATGCAAATATCCTTGCAACTGAAGTTTGGAAAACACGTTTAGGAACATGGTACATTTGGTTGAAAACGAAGAATCTATCGCTCCAACGTGGTGTTGTGTTTTTTGTCTACCTTTTTTCTTGAATAAAAAACACCATATGCCTAACAAATTTAGAACTAGGAATAGATAGAATCGGACTTGCCTTTTACATATCTTTCGTTATTTGGGAACCAAGCATTATGACGCAGACCCCACAAAATTCTCTCAACTTTTCCGCGTATGTCTTGAAAAATAAATTTACAATATGAGAACACACTAACGAATTCTCATAACTACATTATTTTTCGAATTCCATAAATTAATTTGCTTCTAGTACGTATATTTTTCGAATTCCATAAACACACCATATGTCAAATTTTTTTTTTTTTTTGAATTTGGTAGTTTTAGTTTTACTTGAATCAAACTATTAATTATTGCTTTTAAAGTAGTTCAATCAACTAGTTCGCACAACTATGCAGACATTTTGTTTGAAAATAAGGTGAATGTTATCTAATTCATATAGTATCTGTATCCATATATACTAGGTTCCACTTCGATAGTCAATTAAAGTTATTTTTAACATTTTAACCTTCTAATCATTTTTGTAAAAATAAAATCTCAACTAGATATCCATAAGTGCTTAGTCAAACTATCTAATTTAAAGCAAGACACATGTTATTCGATCAAATACTTATGAAAATAAAGAATGACTTGGTTGAATTGTTACAAAATAAGCACCAATGTTTCTAATCCTCTAAGTAAAAATTCAGAGTGAACTTTTGAAAAAGTTAGTAATTTTCACCTAGTATGGACAATGAGTAATGCTCATACACTGCTTAGGTGGATAAACAAAATAATACTCTAAAACCTGAAAACTCTCGTCCATTTCCCATGATGTAATAGCCAGTATGCATGCAAACTAGTGTCGCATCGCCAACAACCATCAAGTCGTGGGTCGGTGGTATATTTGTCAGGGATTGGCTGTCACTAGAGTTTTTACTTTAATAACGCCCACGGTGATGTATATTTCTGACTACGCCACTGTGAACGATCTTGTAATAAGTGATCGTAACAAGGAGCAATAACGGATAGCATACATTCTAGTAACATGTGTGATTTATTATTCTCATGATATATCATTGTAATGCTTGATTAGATATATAGCATAGATACCCAAGTGATCAAAAAAATTGTTCTTGATTCTTGACATTAGATCTGCGATACTGTAAGTACGTAAATGAATAGGAAGAAAAATCAACAAAGCAAATTCTAGTTGCGAAAACAAATGCTAATCTACACATTTTTTAGATGTGTAGCATTTTTCTGTACCATATTTTTCCCTGTTGTGCATTTTTATGGGAAAAATATATATGATTTACGAAAGTAAATTTACATACCCAAAGTTTTTTAATTGCGAAACTTTATTTTCAATTTTAACCTCTCCCCAACAGAGCGAAGTAGTAATTTTATCCTTAGAGTACTTTCTTATTTGATTAATTCTCAAGTTCCAAAGAACTCTTACAATATTTGGAACTTAGGACCCGGCTGAGCACCAGGGCCGGCCCAGGGGTAAGCCCCGCAAGTCTCTGGGCTTGGGCAACCCCAGGCTGGGGCAACCAAAAAAACAAATTTTCGTTAGTTATATATAAATATAAAAAAGGTTTCCAAAACTAACAAATGGAACACTGGGATAGTTGCTCTGCCGACTGTGTTAGTGCCCCTTGTGAGCTGAGTTCGAGTCTTTGTAGTTACCTGCTTCCAATGCGTTTTTGCTTCTCTCTGGACCAGTTGACCTCTTTCCCTTTTTTATTTTTCATGTTTTAATTTTTGTCAACTTTCTCTATTCCATTCTTTCCCCGACAAATCTAAAGCCACACTCAAATATACAAATAATCCCATAAATGTTGAGACCACACAAACGGGCGGTATTGTATCTACAAGCCGCACATATTTATGTATGTGCTTGTGTAAATGGGTGTACATTTTGAATGTGATTCTACACTTTTTGTTTTTTATTTCCCAAATAAATATTAAAAAATCACATTACTCAATTATTTTGTAAGAAATTTTGTATCTAACAAACACAACCATATTGTACAAGTGATATGTTCTTACATTTGAATAAAGATAATTATCCCAATGGTGGAAAATTGAAAATAAAATCGAGCGATGTAACACGATTTATAAGTTTTTTATCACACAAACCATAGTTAAAATACGAGGATAGTTTCTTAAAAAAAACTCGTACAAATATATCTTTCTCCGTTTATCTTTTATATCCTTTTAATTTAATTTTTTTTTGTAATTTTGTAGGAATTTTTTTAAAAAAACTCTTGAAGATGTAGAGTCCAATGAAGTTTGCTCACTCTAAAATGACTTACGAATTTTGTAATTTTTTTACTTGTATATTTTTAAAAAATTCTATGAGTTAATATTAAGTGGGCAACCAAGTTAGAAGTCAGGCTTGGGCAACCCAAACCTCGGGGCCGGCATTGCTGAGCGCTCCACTCGGGAGACCCTGCCAAGCACATCTCAGTCGTCCAAATGTGTTTTGGACGGCCCAGATTTGACATTTGGACAGCCCAAATTTAAGGGGAGTTTCCCTCAAATCTTGGTCGTCCAAAACATATTTGGACAGCTGAGATGTGCTCAACAGAGCCCCTGGATTCCAACATTTGTATCAACTCTCCAATCGGCTTCAAAAAGAATCGAAAATTAAGAATTCATTTTTCGTGACATAAGGTCAATATATTGTGTCACTGCCACTAAAAATTTTACTCCGAAGATTCATCGCGTAGCATAATCAACGAATGAAATGACTTAAAAGAACGGTAAAATTGTCACAGAACAAGTAAAATACGATTGTTTGGATGGCGTTTTCCGCGTCAACTTCTACTATTTTATGATCAGATCCCAAATTGAGAAGAAAAAAAAAAAATCTCGCTGATTTTCCTTTTCAGAAGAAAAAATCTCACTGATTTTCCATTGATCATATCTAGATTCCCTTTTTGTTGGTTTCTAATCCACAGCCCATAATTAGTAGTAACAGGTTTAGGTTGAGTTTCTCGTTTGCTAAAAGCTTTAGCAGTCTAGGGATGCACATTCGAGCCCAGCCTGATTTTTTAGGGTTTGGGATAAATATTTAGGCTCATAGGGCCGGGCTGGGTTGGGATTTTAAGTCCGTTTACTAAATGGGCTGAGTTTGAAAAATTTCTTTGAGGCCCAGCCCGGACCGATTTAAATAATATTTTATTTTAATACGATATACAAAGATTGATTGATGTTGGATAATTTCATTTTTTTAAGTATTTTAGTTGCAGTTAATTTATAGGTTTGTTTTTAATAATTTTGTAAGAACTTAGAACTTACAATATATTATTACGGTTGTGAATTGTAATTGTAATCCTTATGGTTGATTAATTTATATTATTACGGGTTATTAAATGGGCTTGTTGAACGGGTTTGGAAAATCAAAATTTTATTTTGGTAGGGCTTGGGCATATTAATTGAAGCCCGATTATACATGGGTCGGGCTTGGGAATGCACATACTCATTATTATCTAGTTTAATCCCGGTCCGTCGTATGTGCACCCCTATTTAGCACCCCCGATTATCATCTGTTACAAGAAGTAGAGTGATTTTAGCAACTTACTTTTAATTTTTAGCTAAAGGAGTATACGTGAAAAAATTAGTTTTTAGCAACTTAGCTTTAACTAATGGGAAACAAATTGACGTTTAGCAACTTAATTTTTAGCACTTTTATGGAAAATTAACTTTTAGCAATTGATGCTAAAAACGAGAAACTCGGCCTTAGCATCCAGTTGGTGAGAAGCTGAAATTATCATTGTTCAAATATCTCTGATTTTTATGGATATTCTTTATTACATGACTCATAACCATGCTGGTTTGGGAAAATATATACTTGGGAGACAAATATTCGTACAGATGTATCTAGAGTCGTTTGAAATGTGTAGACCCCACATGCATCGAATACTTCTGGACGCATTTGTGTTCCGGTATGACTTCGTAGCACGTTTGTTAAATTGCTTGATATTATCGAGATGGACTTCCCAAAGAACAAAAAGCAAGTTAGGTACCATTCATTTGCTTAGCTGGTTTTTTCACTTCATAGCTGTGGCCGTTAGGGAATTCCATTCAATTCTCTTCTGTATTCTACTTTCTGTTGATTCTTCAATTCAACAAGCGCCTCTCAAAAGACTATTTTCTAAAAAATATATATATACATCGTCTAAAGACTAGATGAAATTGAAGGGTAAAATATAAAATTGTTTTTATGCAAAAATAGCTTTTTGGCAACTTTAAAAGCTGCTACAACGCAAAGACAACAAAGCTTGGAAAACCCGTAATCAAGGTTCATACTCCAGTTGATTGGGCCCTGCCAAGATATCAATCTGGTACTTTTTGGAGCTACAAAATGAGTTGGGTCACAGCAGATATGCTCTATCTTGTATGATAAAACATATGATCGAAAATATTAACTTTGTTCGTCGTGTCGTGTAGGTAGTGCTTGCAAAACTTAAGCTAACCAGACATGGTATCAATAAAATAACAATTGCCTTAAATTTTATTTTCATAATCGAATTAGCTGTATATTTTCTTTCAAATAAATGTGTTTTGGTCTTATTGCTATCGATTCTGGATCAACTAATATTTTTAGAAACTCTACGTACATTCTCTCGACGAGCCAATAAAATAAACAGTTTGGGTAAACTTTTTGGATCTGAAAGGACCATATATACCACGGGTACAATTGACTGTAGTGATCTCACTCGCAACAGGCACCCAGGTCCTTAATAGTAAGTAATAAATAAACTTGTGATTGCAAAAGAGCCACACATTTGGTTATCTCATTCACACACTAATTGATTTCATCCTTTTTTTTTATGTTTATTAGTGCACTTTAGCAGTATAGAATAAAAAGTTAGGTAATGCATGTAACACTTATTCTTTCTTTTGATCTAACAAATTACTTTGAAGATTTCAAGTCTAAAAGCAATCACAAAATTTATGCCAAATAAGTGGACTACACTTTGATCCTAATACTCTTCACCTTAGTTTCCGGGCTTCTAAACCAACCATGGCATGGCACGTGTACATGTCAAATTTCTAGCCATGTGTTGGAATAAGAGGAACAAGACCCTCAATACCACCTCATCTTAATTAATCTGAGGTTAGAAGTCAACCCTTGAGTTAACTAAAATTAAACCAGGTTTGAATGTTTGTTAGTTCTGGAGCTTCTGCATACAGAAAAGAGTTTTGCTACGTACACACAATTTCGAACACACATTCTAAACATACCACCCAATTCACCCAATAATGTTTGGGTTCTGAAATCTTTTTTTTTTTAATTTGAGCCGTTTTATAGCTTTAAACGTTCAAAAAAAAAAATCATGCAAAAAAATCATACTGATCGAACTTCGATAAATGCTTGTGATTCAAATCAATTGGTTAAGGGAAAAAAATTTAACGACCATATTCCACAAGGAAATGTAAACTTTTGAGATACCTACCAATGCCTGATCTATCTAATTCTTTACATGAGTAACGTTCATATATATTGAAATTTACAATATGAACGGTTTTGATTGTCAAAATAGGAAAAAAATTGGGAGCAAATAGGGCACCACGTGGTGCCCTTCGGCACATCTGGGCCGTCCAAAAGTGTATTGGACGGTCCGGATTTGGAGAGAGAAATGGGAGAGAGAAAGAGGAGAGAAAGTGAGGTGAGAGAATGTTTTAATCCGGACCATCCAATACACTTTTGAACGATTCGGATGTGCCGGAGGGACACCACGTCGGATGCTACCCTCTCGGTGCCCAATATTTTCTAGTAAAAATATGTTGTGGAACTCACTTGGTGTTTGAGAGGTGGGTATAACAAGGTGTGATAAGATTTCCAATATAGAAAAATGGACGAAGGAAGATTTGCCAAGTGGAAAAGTCGGTTAGGTTCGGATTTGGTGTGGCGGCACTGTCAATTCCTCTTTCTGGAGCGCTTACGTGGCGGATATGGACGTTGACTATTTTGTACTGATTTTGGAGAGGTTACCGAAATTTTTGTAATTCTTCATTTATGCTGTGGGTGACACGTGTCCAGGGATATTTGGTTTTCTTTTTTCGGAAAAGGAAAGCCGGAAAGAAAATCAATCCACGAGAACGTTTGGGAAACCAAGCACTTGTAGCTTGTAATATAGCGGTTATCTCTTGGAGTCCTGGTTCTTCTACAAGTAAGATCAGATATCGAACTTCGGCAGAAGTGTTTTGAATTTAGGACTATGGATAGTTTCTAGATCCCATCTGGACTAACTCACTAAGGGCTGATTTGGCAAAAAAAAATAAACTTGTTTTTTGGTTTATTTGGGGGGAATAAACCGGAATAAACCACAGTGGTTTGGCAAAAAAACAGGAGTTGTTTTTTTGGGGGAATAAACCACAGTGGTTTGGCAAATAAACCATATGAGTTCTCTTTAAACAGTGGAATAAACCACAATTTGAACCAAAGGAGTTTTTTGGTTTATTGCTACATAAACCAAAAAACAAGTTTATTTTTTTTTGCCAAATCACCCCTAACTCCCCGCTAACCTCTCACTGAGGTATATTGAAAGGCAAAAAAAATAATAAAAACTTTTGGGGAAAAAAATACACAAATGGAGGTTGGAAAGGAAGGAAAATGACTGTTTATTTGGATGTTCGAGAAAAAAAAAGCTTTGAAAATCCACCTCTCCCATAGAAGGGGTGATAGGGCATTCAGTCATGTTAGATCAAGGATTTTTCAGCAATGCTACGTATCTAAAAAAATGTATTCAGAATTTGAAATTAGTGGCTCAAGTTCAAATTTCAAATTTTGAACAATTTTCAATGTATTTTTTATGGGTAAGTATTTTCCAAGATTTTTTTATGGTTGTACGACATGTCCCTTCATGTGTAAAAAAGTACTATTATAAGGTGGTTGTGTTAAATTTATAGTATTGAAGAAAAAGCCAGAAATTGGAGTGCAAATCATATCGAAGAGCAAATAGACATGCATATAAGTCGATGGCCTTGTGTAGTTTATGTATAATTTCTAAAAAACATTAAAAAGACAAATTTAGTATTGGAAAGATTAACTAACGGATCACCACAAGACATATTGCAACCATGGGCGACAAAAATGAGAATAGCATATACTTCATTCAATCGTACGCTACCCTGCGCGTATTTAGCATAATCGGTGATTAAGGGGGTGTTTGGGAGCCTACTTTTCAGCTTTTCATTTTTGACTTTTTGGCTTTTTGGCTTTTTGGATTATGGCCAAAATGAGTTTTGAATTTGGTAGGAGTGTTTGGGAGAAATCTGCAGAATGCATTTTGTAAAAGTTGTAGTGTTTGGGAGAAAAATGATGAAAATGAGTTATGGATTACTTTTGACCAATTTGCCCTTGTTTATAAAGTAACAGTAACATATGCCAACTTTTTGGAAAAAATGCATCAGATTGTAATTACTCCCTTTGGTTCCAAATTTGTCCATATTTTGACACGAATGTCAATATGAAGAATTATTTTTTTTTTAATTCTAATTGGGAAATATTTTGTGAAAGGTACCCGTCCATTTTTTTAATATTTTTCTTTTTGGATAGTATTATTTGATCTTCCTATTTTTTTTTAAACAAATTGAAATTCTCCTGT